>BGZK01001440.1:0-152309 GCA_005406025.1 Eumeta japonica
AAAGAAGAAAAGATGGTGATTGTGATATCAGAAATTATACAAGAACTATTAGTTGCTCATCGTCAAAACAAAGATGTTAACCTCAACAAGATGAAAACGCGCTTATCAGCCAAATATGGATTGGAATCATCGCCTCGACTTGTGGATATCATCGCAGCAGTCCCGGCGGATGCTAAAACTATTCTATTACCAAAATTGAAGGCCAAACCGATAAGAACGGCTTCAGGTATTGCAGTCGTTGCAGTAATGTGTAAACCTCACAGATGCCCTCATATAAATATGACCGGCAATATATGCGTGTATTGCCCTGGAGGCCCTGATTCAGATTTCGAGTATTCTACTCAGAGTTATACGGGTTATGAGCCGACGTCGATGCGCGCCATACGGGCCCGTTATAACCCTTATTTGCAAACACGACACAGAGTCGAACAGCTGAAACAACTAGGGCACAGTGTTGATAAAGTGGAATTTATTGTAATGGGAGGCACTTTTATGTGTCTACCAGAAGATTACCGAGATTATTTTATAAGGTATGTGGAGTCTAGTAATGTTATGATTTGTTGTTTCAACAAAACTTTCTCCACACAGTTTTTGGTTGTAACATGTATTTTATTACAGAAATCTTCACGATGCATTATCAGGCCATACGTCCAGAAGTGTTGCAGAAGCAGTCAAGTATTCTGAAAAAGCTAAAACAAAATGTATTGGTATTACAATTGAAACACGACCTGATTATTGTTTAAAAAGACATTTATCTGACATGCTTAACTATGGGTGTACTAGGTGAAATACAACAAAAATTTTTTTTTTCCTTTTCATTATTTATATGTTTGGCTTTGTTATAACACTTCGTAATTTACAGGCTTGAAATTGGTGTACAATCAGTATATGAAGATGTAGCTCGTGATACAAATAGAGGGCACACTGTCAAAGCTGTTTCAGAAAGTTTTAATATGGCTAAAGATGCTGGATTCAAGGTTCTGTTGCATTTTCATTGTTAGTAGGTTAAAATTTCAATACTTATTAATGATTATTTGTTCCAGGTGGTTGCACACATGATGCCTGATCTACCGAATGTAGATTTTGAAAGAGATATTGAGCAGTTTGTAGAATTCTTCAAAAATCCTGCATTTAGAGCAGATGGTTTAAAGATATATCCAACATTAGTCATCAGAGGCACTGGTTTATATGAGTTATGGAAAACAGGAAGATATCGGAGCTATCCGCCATCTACATTGGTAGAATTGATTGCTAAAGTTTTAGCCCTTGTGCCGCCATGGACGAGAGTTTATAGGTTAGATTATCTACATATCTAATAAAATTCCATTTGAAGTTCATAGTTGCATAAAATCAATATAAACTGGCATTCTCCAACATAAATCTCGGATCCTAGACCATTTAAAAATATACAGCCAAGTGCGTGTCAGTTCTCTTGCTTTTCATTATATGAGAGCTTACAAAGGGACTTTTTGTTTGATACTATAAGGGTATGAATTAAGTTAATGGTTTAATGTCTAGTAATTTATAAAAAGGGCTCCACATTTGAATGTAAAAACTTATTAATTTATGAATTATTTTTATTAAAAATGTTATGAATTTATTTTTCCATAATTTTACATAGTTCATAAACTTATATTTACTACCTGTTTTGCATAACTAACTATTTCATCTAATCTTTTCAATGAGATTTACTTACTATCTTAGTAGTGATAGATTTTCTTTTAATTACACTATGTACTGTATGGAATTGATTATGCATCTTTTCGCAAATATCAACACAATTCTCAAAAAATAATAATTGAAATTCTATAAAAAAATTAAATTCAAATGTTTCTATATATTTTATATATTTTTGTTGATAAAAATGTGTCTACTTTTTAAAGATAAAAGCTCATTGGAAAAGCGGACAATATGGTATAAAGGGTAGAGAACCCAAAATTAAAGAAAGTAGAAATCAGTGGGAAATCAATGTATGTAATGTCCATAAGTTATTTATACTTCCAAAGCACATTTCATCTTTCTTTAGGCTAAGTTATGAAAGTTACTAGCTTTTTATAAAATTTTAATCAATGATATATGGACAACATTACTATATTTATTGTTTTTCTTCTATTTTATATATTACATAGAGTTCAACGTGATATACCAATGCCACTGGTGTCTTCGGGTGTGGAACATGGTAATCTTCGAGAGCTTGCATTGGCAAGAATGAAAGACTTGGGAATGGACTGTCGCGATGTACGTACAAGAGAAGTTGGCATTCAAGAAATACATAACCGAGTTAGACCATATGAGGTACTCACTTACCTTTTATATAATGTTACCTTATATATTATATTACTTATATATGTGTATATATATAGAGAGAGAGAGTGAGATAGAGGGAGTGAGAGAGGGAAAATGGCAGACATAAGCAAACAACACAATTATAGTGTTTTTAATGATCTAAATTAATGATAGAATAAGAAACTATGAAACATGAATTACCTTTAAAATGGAATATTTCCAGATTGATTTATTAAAAAATCCTATATATTAAATTAATTCAAAGGTAAATATGTAAAAAATGAAGGTTTTAAACTGTGGATGTAAAAATGTCATTTATTTGCAGGTGGAATTAATCAGGCGTGATTATGTTGCTAACGGGGGCTGGGAGACGTTCCTCGCTTATGAAGACCCTGATCAAGATATTCTGGTGGGACTGCTTAGATTGAGAAAGTGTTCTTCTGAAACTTATAGGCCTGAGCTAAAGGCTGGGCCTAAGTCTGATTTTAAACAGTGCAGTATAGTTAGAGAATTGCATGTCTATGGATCTGTTGTGCCTGTAAGTTAATAAGATTTCATGCTATGTCTGTAAAATTACTTTTAGCATTTTACAGCGGCTCAACATACGTGTCTGTTTTCTTAGTATATTAATAATCATATTGGTTTTTAAATAGGTGCAGTAAATTGAAGTGCTTAAAATTTTGGCAGGGTCAAATATTGTGAATTTTATACTTTGCATCTCATTTATAAAGAAAAAAATTAGAACATTTTTTTAAATATCTCCCCACACTTATGAAGGCATGCAGCTCTCATGTGGGATTTTCCTTCTCTTTGGACAGCACAGTAGTGTTTTCATAGATCTCCTACTCATATAATCTACTACTAATACTACTATATACATTCTGTTAAAATTGTTAAGTTTGTAGTTTTTACTGTTAGATGTGGAAGCACTTTTGCAAAGTAAGCTGTGGGTGGAGCATTCAAGGAAATTTGTTTAGGGTGTCATATGATTCATATTGTTCAAGCTATAACTGGATTCCTTTTCATGAAGGGGAAACTGCAAAATTAAAAGTTCCAACTTTGCACAGTTAAAACTAAGTTTAGAAATTGTTATTTCATTAGTAGATAAAATATAGAATTTCAATAATAAACAGTTTCAACATTTCATACATGTCTATGAAACTACACTACAACTACAAGGGCTACAGTTATGTAACCGTAGCCCTATGCTGTGTATAAGATATACTGATACTTATAGGTCTGAGCTAAATCTAAAAAAAATAAGCCAAATTCATCATCAGTATAATTTACACAGCAAAAAAAAGAGCCAAATTCATCATCAGCATATCTTACCCAACATAGTGATGTGTAAGATATGCTGATGATGAATTTGGCCCTTTTTTTTCAGATTATAGGCAAAATAACAAATCAGGGGATATGAATTAATATAGAAACTTATGTTCATTAGGTAAATGCCCGTGATCCCACCAAGTTTCAGCATCAAGGTTTTGGTATGCTTCTAATGGAGGAAGCAGAAAGAATAGCTCGTGAAGAACATGGTTCAGATAAAATGGCTGTTATATCGGGAGTGGGTACTCGCAATTATTATGCTAAAATTGGGTATCACCTTGAAGGGCCTTACATGGTCAAAGCTCTATGTTGATGTTTAATAAAAATTTTCGTTTTCAAATTGCTGTTTTTTTAGTAGTGTTGTTATCTATAAAGCTTCTATTGTTGGTTTTTAATAAAATCTTATGGTAACACATAACCTTTGTTCCCAGACCTGATCCTCCCTTGTCTATACATCCTACCGAGATCTATCACAAGCATATAGGAATGCTACCAAATTATGCTGGCCATGTGCCAGGAGAAAAATACAGGTAAATACACATCGCAATTCTAAGTAGACCTCAATTTGTAATGTGGACATGAGGATGTATAGAATTTGACTGTGGAGTAAAATATGTCGTTTGCAACAATTTTTTTGTGTATATTTTATATTCGAGGCCATTCTTAAATATGTTTGCAAACAGCGGTGGGGGAAGGGTCTCCCTTAACACAAGACATGTCAAGAACAGGAGGTAATGATGACTGACAGTTCATTAAACCATTATATTTAAATTTTTTTGAATTAATATAAAATTTTTCATTATGATAGTCATTTCTATAGGTAGCCGATATATATTTTTATATATCGATATATTTATATACAATTAATAATTGCAATGAATCAGTCAGAAAACAACTGAAGCCAGTATTGAGCTTATTCAACAGGTTTTTGATGCTTAGGAGGATTCATGGGACGCAATCAGTGTCTTTTCCGATTTATCCAGGGCTTTTGATTGCGTTCATCGTGACACATTGATCAGAAAACTACATTATGATGTTCACGGGTCGATCACTTGTACTTCTAGAGTTTTATTTAAGAAGTAGAACTCAAAGAGTCGATGTTAATAGCCAGAGGTCATCGGGATCCACAGTCAATATGGATGTGCCGCAGGGTTCAGTTCTTGGACCATTTCTATTCCTAGTTTACATTAATGATCTACCACTTCATGTTACAAATGGTAATGGGATTGTACTGTTTGTTGATGATACTTCTTTACTTTTTAAGATTAATAGGCATCAACCAGCTTTTGGACGAAGTAAAGAGTACCATCTCTGATATAGTTGAGTGGTTTGGTATAAATAATCTTCACAATGAGAGAAAAACAAAACTTGTTACATTTTCCTTGACTAAACCGATCGACGCAAAGGCAATGGTCAAGAACGAGACACTGGATATCACGGACATGACCTTATTCCTTGGTCTCAGAAATTTTTGATTTGCTTAAATTTGAACTCTAATTGTAAAAGTGCTATTGCCTTTCTTGTTGTCATCAAATAATGTGAATTTTAATAAACTGTAAAACCATTTTATTTTCAGGTTTGGTAATACCTTTGGGAATGATACACGTGATGCTAAACGTTGGCTCCATAGTGATTTTGCTCCATAATATTATGCTTTTTTTACAAATATTGTCAAAATGCAAATTTATGGTCAGATACATAAAATAATCATGTTACTGTCAAATTAATGCGGAATACCCAAGATAATTTTGTCACTAATTAAAACGGTAATAAATATGGCTCGATTTTTATTTTCGACAGAGAAGAATTTATTGGTTTTTAAAAATAATATATCATTGTTTTAAAATAATGTTCATTTATTTCATCTTTATGAACGAAACATTTGTTTTAAGTAGTCACAAACTAAAGTCTGTTGATAGGAACTATTTTTCAATGGCTGTTATTAAAACCTAGTACACAGCATTCAAATAATTTATTAATATACCTGCATATTTTTATTCATTTATATATTTTCAATGTGACAATCCAAGCAGGAACATATAGGAACTCTATGGTGATAACAGTAGAAATATGATGAATTAATGTGGAAATGAATGCAAATGTAATGTGCATTGTAGAATTTTAATATTACAAATATGTAATAAGAATGTATATATGGGAATGAATAGGTGGTTGTACTCCAATTAAGAATGTAATTCTGTAATGATAACCAATGGATAATAAATTAGAACTGTTTTACCATGTACTTTATACAAAAGTAAAGATGCCTGGTCAATTTTATTAACTATGGTTTAATCCTCACGCAAAGTAGCAAATGAATTACAAAGTTATTATTACTCGATCATTAACAAATATAAAATAAAGTAACTTTTATGATAATAAGAAAAGGACTGCCTTCAAAAAACCTATTTGAATAATTAGTTGTTTTTAAGGCGGTCCCACTTAAAGCTAGACAAGGGAAAATATAATCTATGTAAACATGAATATGGAATGTTATGTATCGAGTCAAAAGGATATCCTTCCATGAAGACACCACCGTGTCTGATTTATCTGTAGCTGGAATCGACTCAAGAAACAACTATTTGAATAGGTTCTTGAAGGTCTTTTTTATTTGAGGGCGGAGTACGGAGTCTCCTTTTTGAAATTCGAGTTATAGAGTATAAATATGTATTATCAATACTTCGTAGGGAAATAACATTTTGTTCGAGTTACTAAGTGTAAATAATTTTAGATACCGTGTATTTAGGAGTTCATTGGAAGGGAATGGCAATTTTTGTCGACTTACTGAGGATTTCGACTTAACGAGGTTTGAGTTATTGAGATTCCACTGTATCATCACATTTATGAATCATTTAATAGTTTTAATAATAATAGACTCCAAAAAAAGTGAAATTTTGATTTTTTTATGTTTCGATTGATATAAAGTAAAAAGTTTCAACATTTTATTTGAGTATAACAATAAAAATGTGGTTACAAAAATAATATTAATAATGAATATAAAATTGCATTTAAATTGCATCAAATAATGACACTTAACCAATTAAATATATATATCACATATTGAGCTACAATCCTTTTGTATACCACTCCTTTATCAGTTTCTCTGTTAATGCCAGATTTTCATCTTTCTGTAAAAAAAATACATATATTTTCTATTAAAAAAAGACAATATAAAATTAAATATCTTACAAATTAATTAGTTTCATAATGTAAAGTAGTCTAAATATGTATATTTATCAGCAAAAAAGTAAATATTTACCTTTATGAAACAAAACCTTGCATAATTCTCCCCCAACTGTTTATGTTCCTCGCTGTAGAATGCACTGGGTGGGATTGCTAGTACTCCAGATTCTTTGGCAAACTTCTTTGTGAATCGGAAATCTTTATATTTTTCTGGTTGATCATTTAGATTTATTTTGTTCTCTGATAATAAGACAACATTGTTAGTACATTCAATACAATTCTCATAAAAGTGCATGCAAGAGCATATAAGTTGCTCTGCACATCAAGAAACTAAATGCCCTGGATACCTACCTAATAAGCATAATTTGGGGTTTTTAATTATTTAGCAATATTTTTATTCTTTCATTTCACATTTGAACTCATGAAAATATCACATAAGTACGTATTTCAATATTTCAAGACAATATCTGTTTAAAAGTTACTATACAAATTTAAAGGTGGTAAGGTAAAAATGACAATTTAATTTTGATGTAACTTTTATAAAACATTAAAATGCAACAAATTTATGAAAACCTTTATACACATTACAAGTATCTTTTTAAATAGTTATATAATAAGAAATTTACTTTATTATTCAATAACACCAATAAAATATTGGTGATAAAGGTGTAGTTATTTTTGCGATTACATATTACTAATTCAGAATTCATTTCCAAAACAAACACACCAAAGAGAGAATTATGAGAAAATATATTGTGACCTTGAATAAGTTCCCGCTATTTTTTCAAATATGGCAGTAGCAGTACCCCATTCATGGAATTTTGAATGGTAACACATGCAAAGCAGTAGTGTATCTAACCTTAAATTTCAGTGTATGGTAGTTCACTTTAGTGTAAACTAAGTATTTTTTTTCTTAGTTCTGATAATGTCTACTGTTGTGCCAAATAAAGTGTATTTGCGGGGAATTTTATTGCATTACGTTATTTAAAAGAAATCTGCAGCTGAAGCACACAGAATTCTTGCTGAAACTTATGGTGACAATGCTTTGTCGGATAAGACATGCAGAGACTGGTTTCAACGCTTCAAAAATAATGATTTTGAAGATAAAGAATGTTCTGGCTCACTGAAAAAATTTGAAGACAAAAAGTTGTAGTAATTATTCGAGCAAGACCAATGTAAAACGCTAACATAACTTGGAAAAACATTACAAGTAGATGAGTCAACTGTTTCAAAACGTTTAAAAGTTTTAGAAATGATCCAGAAGCAACGACATTGGGTACCATATGAATTGAAGGCGAGAGACATCGAACGGCATTTTCTCACCTGTAAACTACTGCTTCAATGGCAGAAAAGATTTTTTGCACCGCATCGTGACGCGATGAAAAGTGGATACACTATGATAATCCAAAGCGTAGAAAATCATGGGGTAAACCCGGCCATGCATCAACATCGTCTGCAAAACCAAATATCCATGCTTCGAAGCTTCTTCTCTGTATTTGGTGGGAGGATCAGCAGGGTGTAATTTATTATGAGCTGCTCAAACCGAATGACTGTCACTGGAGATCGCTATCGACTTCAATTGACGTTTAAGTCGATCCTTAAAAGAAAAACGGCCGATATACAAGAAAAGACATGGCAAGGAGATTTTGCTACATGACAACGCTCAGCCTCATGTTGCAAAACCAGTGAAAACCTAGCTGGAAACGCTTCAATGGGAAGTTCTATCCCATCCGCCGTATTCACCTGACATAGTCCCTTCTGATTTTCACCTATTCTATTCGATGGCATATGGCCTAGTTGACCAACGCTTTCATTCTTATAAAGAAGCTAAAAAATGGATCGATTCTTGGATAGCCTCAAGACATGTATGTCGTTTTTCCGACGCGGAATTCATATACTGCCAGAAAGATGGGAGAAAGTGGTTGCTAGTGATGGGCAATATTTTGAATGGAATGTTTTTGTTCCTTATAATTTAAATAAAGCTTTTATTTTGTAAAAGAAACAGCGAGAACTTATTCAAGGTCATTTATGCACAATATGGAAAGAGTTTCTTAATATCATTAAGGCTTTTAGAAAGGATTTTTGACAGTCTTTATCTCAATCAGACATTACCCAATTTCTTCCAGTCTGCTATAATAAAATATCCGCCTTCCGGTAAAGTTGGGTTAAAGCCATTCTCTTTTAGTATTTTCACTAAATAGTCTCTCTTTGGGGTTAACTCTTGGGCCAGTGAATAAAAGTAGCAGTCGGGAGAGTCATATCTTGCTAGTTCAAATTCAAAGGATCTTGCAACTGCTTCCTGAAAAAATTATGATTAAATAAAACAACTACTAACTGGTAAAATATATAATGAAGAAAGAATGGGAGAAAGTTCTGTAGCCATTACTGATTTTTTTATTTTATAAGACAGTGTCACTCTGATCCAAAGTCAAAACTTTTAAAATTTAAAATTTGTATATCATAATTGCTTTGCTCTGTTACTTAAGATTGATTAATAATTTCATACGAATAGCATAATTTTACATAGTTCTGGATTTAATGATCTTTTAGAAATAAACAATTTAAATAAAAAGATAGAGTTAGAAGAAAAGTTCTAATGTAACTTTCAGAGTTTAATATCATCAAACATTGTGCATAATGAGCTTATATGATTTATAAAAAAACAACTTTATTTATTTAATCACTTTCAAATGAAACAAAATCAAAATACATCGATTAATATACCAATCATTGATAATAACAAACTACAAACCTGAACTGGTGTGTTGAATGTATATACACAGTTTTGATGGACAACTTGAACATTCTTCATGAGGGTTGCAGGCCCATAGGCCCAACCTGTCTTCCAACCAGTTACTGAAAATGTTTTTCCAGCAGAGCCAACGGTGATTGTGCGTTCCCACATTCCAGGCAAGCTGGCTGATAATAATAAATTGCTTCATGTTAAAAAAAATGTGGAGACTCAAATTAATGATAATTTTAATTCATCAGTAGTAAAACGTAATTTTCTCAAAAATGGTTTATGATTATACAATATGGAAAACAATACTTTGAAATTATTTTACATGTTAGTCAAAAATTAAGAATCATAAGTTTAACAAGTCAATTTTATTAAAAAGAGTATTAAAAAAATAAAGATTGCACTCATAAAGTGTCCAACAATAGACGCCGAGAGCGTTTCCTTTCTTTGTGCTACACCCAACTTTCACTACCATACATAGGTGTATGGACCACTACTCCAATATTTGCCAGTGGTATTAGGCTTTTTGTCCTTCCTCCATTTTAGGGGCAATTTTCTCACAATCGTATTTCTAATTGAAGGGCATGGATCTGAAGCTCTCTATCCAGATCAAATGCAAGCTGGAGGGCTATTAATGGCTAATGAGTAACATTGTCACTAATGCGGTGGTAACTTTTGAGATTGATTGTTCAATGTGCTCACTGAGGCACAAAGGATTTTGATTTAACTAAAGTCAAAAAAGTTATTGCTCAATTCGCCTGTTGTCTTAATCAACCCTAATAGCTGACTTGAAATCAATGCATTGACTGCACGGTCACTACCATTTGGCTGCAGCACAAAAATGGACCAGCTTGAGCTGTGAGATACCACACTATCACAGAATACATTTGCGAAATGAAAGCTTCTGCTGTTGCCATTTGTCAAGTGTGTGCGAGGTAGCCTGCTCCCCCTCCATCACCCCACTCGCTCTCCATAAGATATCCTCTTCCTATTTGAGAGACCAGCAACACACTGGTGACTCCTTTGGAGTAGCAGATGTCCATATGAACGGCAATGATTACCTACTCCTGATGGTTTGCAAGCCTCGTTTGCCTACTTAAAATGCTATGAAAGAAATACATGCAAAAATACAAGAGAGTGTAATGAAGTTGTTGTATCAGGTTTTAATCACCCGATTACTGAGATAGGACTCTCCTACAATCTTTTATTTAGATTTAGGGCCTTGAATCTACGTGCAGTTCTGTTCGGATCCGGGGCTACTAAGAACTAAACCATTGTCACCAATGTAATGACATCGACCAGGAAAAACTTATTATACTTATTATATTACTTAGAGGATATAATTAAATAAGTATTCCAATTCAAGCTACTAGACTCACCTATTCTAATATGTTTATTTGGTTCATATACCATCCATTCATACACTTCATCAGAAAGGCACAGAACGTTATGCTTTTTGCATAAATCTGCAATTAATTCTATCTCCTTCTGGGTGAACACTTTACCGAGTGGGTTATGTGGGGTATTCAAAATAATCATTTTAGTTTTCTCATTGAACAACGACTTCAGTTTAGCCTCGTCCAGAACCCAATCAGCAGATGATATGTTATGTCCATCATTTTTCTAAAAAAAAATAACTCCATATGATATTAAGTTTTTCACAAATGGCAATAATGCAATAATTTAACATTTTATTTACTTAATATTTTAACTATCGAAATAGAAAAGCATAGAATTATAACATCGAACAAATTTAAGTTCATTTGTGGCACATAACTCACACAAATGTAAATGAGGACATACGACATATTATTAAACCAAATAAAGATCTTACAAAGGACATTATTATTGTCTTTTTTAGATATAATTTCGAATGACACTATTATTTCTTAACCGAAGAGAAAGAATGAAGATACCTATTGATGACAGAAAGAGAAAGAATATGGACACATAGGGAACATATGTTTGGCGGCAAAGCCAATAAATATTGTATGTCACGCCTACAATAAAACCAATTTTGTTTGGTCATTTTGTTTATGTAGGAATATTTTTATGCTTTTCTATTTCGATGAAATTAACATACTAGATATGGTTACATAAATAATTCTCATTAATTAATATTAATGGTAATTTTTAGGGTTTCAAGTCAAAATGGAATCCTTATAGTTTCATCCTGTCCGAGGCATTTTACTCAAAAACTACAAGATGTAATTTGATGAAATTCGGGTATAGATATCTTGTGTAAGCCGCTACTTAGAAATTGTAGTTAATTTCTTTCAGCAAATATCAACATGTGATAGGTGCATACTTCGCCAGTTCTTTTAAAAAAACATTAAGCTTTTTAAGCACTTTTCCTGATTATGTGAATAACATCGGAAATAAGCGCTTCGGAAGTTGCAAAAATTGTGTCTCTCCCCCTCTATATCCTAAACCATATGTCTAAAAATTATGAAGGTAATGCTTAATAAATACTCTCAGCAAAAATTAGTTTGAACATGATCAGATATACCGTCCATAAACTATATATCCGATATTCGGCAATAGCTCAGAAGTTATTGCTGAAAAACTATGCTTTTCAAAAAAAGGACGAAGTGTTATGAACATATTCTTTTTTGCTGGTACACCTTAGTTTACACTAGTTTAAGAGTAACAATTGATGTACCTACTTGTTTCTCTAGTTATAGGCAACTAAAGTACTTATACCTATTATGTGCGGGAAACAGTGAAAAAAGTGTAACAAAATAGGTTTTTTTGCCTGTAGTATATTTCTTTGTAGTAAAGTCTTCAGAACCGTACAGAGAACATGGTCCGACATGCTTTTAGCCCATTTTTTTTTTTTATCACAATGAGTCATAATAATAGTATTATTGATTTTAAAAGATCCAAGCAAATCATAGTACGATAGACATTAAAAGATCAGTTAAAATTTTTATTATATTATTATATAAAATAAGAATATTGTTCCAAAAGTAATCAATTTTGTAAGGATAGACTATTCCTTTAATTGATGGACAATAAAAAAAAATACTGCTCAAAACAAATAAGTTTCAAATAGGAAGTGTCCTACGGCGATTGTTGATATTAAAATGGTTGCACCCATATTGTGATAAGTAGGTGTGAATGATTATGGCTTTGATGATTACAACATTATTAAAAAAAATAGAAATCGGTTTAACACACAGTGTTTAAATGCACTAAGAGCTTTGTATATTCACAATATAATAGTGAATATTGCGACTTTATAATGGATTATTAAAATTTAGAATATAACAATTCTTTAAGATTGGTGAAATTTAATTTTTGTTTTCTATTTAAGTTGACTTCAGTGCTACATCATCAATAGTTATCTTTAAACGATAAAAAATAAATAAAAAGGATCTTCCATTTTGAAAAGAAAAATGACTTTATTTCGTAGATAATAGAAATTACACTTGAAATGCATCATAAACAATTATTTTCGACATTAATATACAATTCTAAATATTGATTCACATTGAGAGAATGGGTAAAACCAAAGGTTTGCTATTTTTATTCATCAATGCAAAATATTGAGTAAGTAATAATTTACTACAACACATAGAAATAACATGAAACAACTTGATAGCTGAGCAGTTCAATTTGTGGGGTTTTCATTAAAAGACCCTTATATGCAAAGTGGCAATTTTAATTTTAACTGGCATCTTATTATAAAAGTGCACACATTGTTCCCCAAATGATTTACTAATCTTGCTTAAACAGGTTTTATGGGCAGCAAGATCATTCGTATGTCTAGCTAGTGTTATTATTATGGATGTCGCCCATTTTTTGGAACTGTTCTATATTTCTCTTGACATATACAAGGTTTTAATACAGTGGAATCTCAATAACTTGAATGTCAAAAATAAAAATCGAGTTAACGAGTTTTGACTTACCAAGAACTTAAGAGATACATATGACTGACAAAAAACAAACATAACGTTCACAGCTGTGTTACTTAAAAGTTTCATGAATGTATTTATTCATTGCACAGTACAAGACAAAATATAGATTAGAAGCACCAAACATTCATTTTGGAATTCATTGCTATTATGAAATTCCAAGTAAGACGTCATTATATTTTACCAACTACGACTTGGAGTCTCCTTTTCGAAATTCGAGTTATAGTATAAATATGTATTATCAATACTTCTTAGGGATATAACATTTTGTTCCAGTTATAAAGTCTAAATAATTCGAGATACAGCGTATTTAGGGGTTCATCGGAAGGGAATGGCAATTTTTTTCGACTTACTGAGGATTTCGACTTAACGAGGTTCGATTAATTGAGATTCCACTGTATATGTATTGTATTGCCAAAGTTTAAATAGATTTTGATTAATCACATCGTCACTACACACTCAACTAAAATAGCATTTTAATGAAACAATAGAAATGAAGGCTTCTTTAATTAAGCTGTGCGCGCGTGTTACCAGCCTTTTCATTATAGTCAGAAATCACCTGTATTTTTAATGTATTCATGTCAGTGACAGATAGATGTTTTTGTTATTTGTGATATTGTGTTTTTAATATAAATCTTATATGAAATTAGAACACTTGGCAAACCATAAATATATAAATTTAAAACATCCAGTACACTAAAATGGCAATGAAATGGCTAGATTGTTGCGTCAGGTCTCAATGATCACATATTTGCATACCACAATTTTTTCATCAGATTGAGGAGCTTAGATTTATATATGAATAAAATATATTAATACATATTATGTGATATCATAAGATATACCTCCACTAAAAAAAATATGTTGACATGTAACAGCGAAAATAATTGGGCAATAAATATACATATTCTTGAAAATCTTTTATTTTTTTTCTGCCTTTTTTTGTTCTTGTTACATTGTGTTCTATGAACGTTTCATTTAGACGGATGCAAAGTAAGCATGCAACTCTAAAAATAAAAGTATATAGATACAAATATTTTATTTAATTAAAAAAATGAAAACTTTAATAATAATAAAAAAAAAAGGTTTAAATAGTACTTATGGTGTAATGTTAAAAATAATACAATGCAAATATATACTTACTGGTTGTAGGGCAATGAATTTTGGTGTTCCACCGGCCTGCCTTATCATTGGTTCATAGCAATCAAAGAATGGCTCAATAACAATAACCTCGTCTCCTTTATCTACATGACCTGAAAATAATAAGTAAACTTTTAGAGTCAAACAAACGATTGTGGGAACAAAATATAAGTAACTTCTATGTCTTGTAATTTAAAAAAACTATTGATGAGTCAAAATTAAATATTTCAAGACACATAAAGAACAAATTCAGCATAAAAATAAACTGCAGTATGACTATACAGTGTAACTCTTTATAACGAAACTCAAGGGACTGAGCATTTTTTGTTGTTATAGAGAGTTATCTTTATATGGAGTGAACAAAAAAAAACCAAATTAACAAAAATTTTTAATATGTATGTATGTCTTAGATAATAAATGCTTATACATATAAATTATTGTTTACACATATAGGTTTACGACTGATCATACGATAGGTACCCAGTATGCTTGGTCGAAGACCATCACTTCCCGAGAAAACAATGCGTCATACTGCACGTGTTCAAGGCAATTAAGGATAACAAAAGCTAGACCGACCTCGGATGTTTCGGAGCTTCAAAGTCTTTTGTTACCTGATAACATAACATAAACAATAATACCGATAATAAATATTTACTGTCTAAAAATATGAACACATTTCTTCGTAATTCTTCATAATAGAGAATGGCGTATCGCTATAAAGAGTGTTTCAATATGTGAGTTTTAGCGAAAACCAACCAACTTGGGCTCACTCCAACGTTATAGGGAGTTTATCGTTATAAAGGATAACATTATAAAGAGTTTACACTGTATTTTATAATCACTATATCTTCCTTATATTGAAAAGATACATTACTACTTTTTTTAATTTTATCTATAGTTGGTCAATATGTGTTTATTATAATTTTACATGACTGTATTAATTTTCCATTCTCCTACTTCAATTGCAGTAATCTAAATTAACAAAGTGCACATAAACGCGACAACAATATGTATAATATTAGTTATATTATATTAAGGTATAGTAATAGTATAATATTACGATTGCAGTATTGTAACTAATTTTAATAGACATCCTAGATTGCATTTAATTAAAATGTGTATTCAAAACAGAGTCATGGTAATGCACATAACTTGCATATAGATGTGAAAAATATAAAAAGCGAGTAATTGAATCTATCAAGATAATATATGTATAAATTCCATTTATATGTAAATAAAAAAGTTACATTTACATCACAAATTTTAAAATAGTGAATTAATAAAATGAAAATTATAAACTGAAGATAGCCTTTGATGAAATGTATCTTAAAAATATAAGTTTCTATTTTAAATGAGATAAATGATCGTACGTTTGTAATATGCTTCAGAGATAAGACGAAGATTGTTTTCACATAATGTTAGCATGCTCTAGATTATATTTTATCAATTGCAGACATGATATGGAGAACAATTCCAAGTTTGATATATATATAAGACTATACACTAACACACACACCGACAAATACTCAGACAGTATTGATTAAGAGTCAACTAATTTAAATATTTGGAAGGAATCTTCTGATATGCAGTATGATTATTATAAACATAACAATATTTCTGACAAAAACACTGGCTATGAAACACTATAAGCCTAAATTTGAAGTGTATTTTATCACTGTATGCTATTAAATATTTCACAAAAAACAATTGTAAAGAAAAATAACATCTGCCACCTAAAAGTAAATTGATAACAATGTTTGATTTTACTATTATCGATTATGAATTATACTACTATATTTTTTACCCATAGATGAAACCAATGGGTATTAGGTAAATATGAAATAATTAACCCTAAGATACTGAAATGGGCAAAAATGAGTATGTAAAATTCTTTAAATATTTACAATATTCCTGTTGAACATTTTTTGCATATTTGAATCCAAAAGAAAAATATTTACTTTATTCCTCTTTTATACTGATTAGTTTCAGTTTTTTTTTAATTATAAAAAAAAGAAGGATAATCAGTACTTGACCAAAGTGTTTGTACAACAAACTTTGCATAGTTCTTTACTTAAACTTTGATGGAAGCATTCACCAAGCTCAAGCTTTTAGGTTATTGGGAAAATAATCCTGATGCTATTAGGATTATTTTTCTGAAAAAACCTAGGTGTACTAAACAAATTTCTAACATGTTGATATCCATTCTGTGATAATTCATTAATAAATTGAAAACATCAATTTTTTAATATTCCTCTATTTTAGAGTAATCCAAATTTTTCACTACCAGTAAAATAAAACCAAGATCATTTTAAATACTGGATAAGTGTTGGTCAAAATTTATTTATATTTTTTATTTGAGACTCACCAACTTTTTTTTTTGTAAAATCTTGCATGAGAGGAAAAAGGTTTTTCAAATATTTAGCAGCAGATCCATTTTTCTTAATTTCTTTTACAAAAGTTTTCCTTAGCTTGCTTAGGGCAATAAAGTGGCACTATATTCACACACAATGAACACAGAAAAAATATGTTTTGACTTAATACATATATGCTTTCTTGAGGTTAAATGAGAACAAATAAAATTATTAATGATTAATTTAACACAATAATAATAACAAATTAGATACCTACTGCAAACAAGATTGTTTCAAAACTGCTTGTAGGTATATTAAAAAGATTCAAGATGACAAACATAATTGATTTATATAAATCATATGCCAGTGATAAAAGAGTAAAAAAATAATAAAAATAACTTTATGTAAGAGAGAAAAATTTGAAAATTTCATGTTATAATCAAGTAATGGAACTTACCTAAAATAGCACAATATAGACATTCATATGCTCCACAACCAACGACTATTTCGTTTAGGGCATCTATTTCCCTGCCTATTAATTTGGAATATAGTGCTGATAAATTGTTAACTAATCGCATATGACCCTAAAATAAATAATAAATGAAAGTTTCCATTTTATTAAAAATAATGTATTATTACTCAATAAAGAGAGTACTTACAAATCCTCTAGTATATTGATTGAGTAATGGGTTATCACTTGTTACAACATCAGCAAGAGCTTGTGTAATATGTTTAGGAACATGAAAATCGGGAAACCCTTGGCCTAAATTAACTGCAGGCTTATGTTCTGCAGCAAATTGGATATATTCTACCCTGTAAATCATAAAACTCTATAAAAACAGTGTCTCATATCTATCTATATAAAAACAATAAATCAGGTTTAATTGATAACATAAGAAAAGGAAAGTGCTTTTAAATCATAAATTTCATTGTTAAAACATTTAAAAACTTACCATACACTTTTTTCGCCTGTACCATACCGGTTTGGTAGTTTGAATTTATCAGCCATCTTAGAAGTACTATATATATTTCTCTGGCACTGTTTTACGATACGCTGCTCGAAGGCGATTTGTACGCAATTCTGTAAGAACCCTCTCTTGAACATGGCGTGATAAACAAACTAGTAACATCTGACCTACATAACCTAAAGATAAAACGTCATAAAAGTCACATTAAAATGCAAGGAAATATTTTAACATGCAGTAACTTACGCTTAGATCACGTAATTCGATTATTTATAGGAATATTTAAAACGATTTTTTCATGATTATCAGTGACAGTGGCATTAGTATTCACAATTTCATAATTACTTGGATGCCATGAAATAATTATTAGCCTAAGAAATATTATAAATGAACAGTAAATGTTATTTAAGCCAATACATAGTTATAAATAGGGCCAAATTTTGTACTAAAACGTTGGCAAAGCTATATTGCTTTTGATTTTAATACATTATTACAAAGTTTTTGTGCTAACATTATTATAAATCTTCTGTGCCGGAATTTCTTATTTACTAAAGAGTTAAATTATTCCATGTGCTACTTAAAATAAAACATACATTAAATGCTATAAAAAGAGATTTATTATAATTAGTACGATTTGCGGTGTTTGATTTCATTTAGTAAGAAAAGAAATATTTGTGCAATTACATGCAGTACACTTTCATTCACATGTCCATTCAAATAAAATATAAAAATAATTTGTGCTTAAATGTTAGTCGACTATGCAGTCACGAATATATTTAAGGGGGTTCTACATGCGGATTGTTCAATAAGGTGCCTATGCATGTATAAGATTTACTATTTTGTAAATTTAATATCACTATTATAAGAATCTATTATTATCAGTTAAAACTGTATTCGGAATAGGCAGCATAACCACACAGAGCGAGTTCTTGAATGCCCCAACAAATAGACTAATGGCACCTCTGATTTCAAAGAAAGGTGATAGATGTCGCTGTAATAAAAAAACGATGCGCCTTTTACGATGCACCTGATAGGCACATTAAAAACTATATATGTACATATATAGATTATATTCTTTAATGTGCTAATCAGGAGTTATCGTAAATAAATATATTATTTTTCTAGCAGCCTAAAAATTTAAATTAATTATTATGTAACTCTATAATTTATTTGAAAACCTTAATTTTTTAATAATATTTGCACATAACCGTGATTCTGAGTATCTTTTTTATTTTCAAAAGATACTAGAACTAGATATTTTAATTATGCGACCTTGACCTGTTCTTCATTTGGTGCTATTTGAATTATAAAAAAATGAAAACCGTGTGTTCAAATAATTGTAAACACGTGATGTGTATATAATTATACGTATATTTATGAATACACAATTATACAAAAAAGTGGCGTGGATAAAATGTCTTCTTAACTTATACATTAATTAAAAATAAACGACTTGAGAGAATTTAAAAATCAGAAATTATGTAACTTATCCATTTTTATAGATATTGACCGTCTATAAGTGGGTCAATAATTTGAAGAAAAAGTAATTTTGAGCTATTCTGGTACTTCTAAAGTTTGATTGACCTCGGTAGTAGAAGACAATGATATAATAGTGGCATTTTATCGAGGGCTATGTATGCCGATTAGCTCAGAAACTGTGGTATATGAATACATGACGTAAATGCCTTGGCAGTCAAATACATTGATGGAAATTTGATTTGAGACAGCTATTTTGTCGCTCCCTCTTCGTTATCTTTACTCTAAGGCCATATACACCCTAACACACGACACTGATAGTCAAACGTTAATTTTTTAAGATTAATGTGACGATCAAAACATGATTAACAGCCGCCCTACTGTTATCCTCCAATATATCTTTCAACAGCATTTTTATTTCGGATTAAGAGGCTTCACGCTCCACGTTTTCTGTTTTAAATATTTCAGGTATTCTCAAACCTATCAAAAATTCACAATCTTAGACTAGAAACTATTTCAAAGTCACATAGGTGAGTGAGTATATAGCCTTTTATCATCTTTGACATATCATGGTGGATACGGAAATTCCACATCTGAAAGTTGTCCCATTTGACAATTTCCAGATGGCCCGAGAATCGCCTCCCTACTTTCGCCGTCGCGCCTCCGCCCTCCATTACCGCGACACTTCGATCTGACTGTCTATAAGCACTGCATATAGTGGGTAGTTGTAAATATTGAAATAAACAAAACAGGTCACTGTATAAAATATGCATCTGCATACATTTATTTTGTTTTATGTCATTTACAATTGAATTTGTTAAGAAATGTCGGAAAATTGTTTACCTTCTTTGTAATACGGGTCATAAAATTTATCACATAAATTACTATTAATGTTCATAAAACCATAAACAGTTTTAAGCATTATCGAAATATTTTCCACAGTATACCTACTTGATTACGAACTAATAAAAATAAATAATTTTATTATAATGTTCATTCTAGAGATGAATTTTTTATTTGTAAATATAATTTTTTTAATGAATTCTATATATTTTTGTACAATAAATAGATTGATATCAGATGAAGTTTCATTTGTTTCATTTCATTGGGCTGGTGACGTCTAGTAAACGATTGTTTATATTCCAATCGTATTAATTGTTGGGACTTAATGAATTAGAATTCATTATTTTATTAGAAGTAGAATAACTTCTTAACAAATGTGCTATAATAAAAATGTTTACTATAATTAACAAACAAGTTTTCTTAATTTTTAATTACATATTATCGTGAAGAAAAATTAAGAAGACGAACAATTTAAACATTTTAAGTTATTGCATAGCTTTTATCGTGGGCTTTGAGCGCGGCGACCGAATCAAGAAATTCCGTAACGAAAATAAAACCTAACGCCCACTCCGCCTACCATGTAGCTCGGCAGAGCGTTCGCTTAACGTGTATGTATATGGTACGACTGTACGAAGTTCGCACGGATCGAGACGAGCTGCTCCGAAATCGGACGAATACGTAAGCAGCTGTTTATGAGAAAGTATATAGGTGTATGTATAGGTATCTATCATATCTTTATAATGCCACACTCACGGCATGTGCCACGTAAGTATACATGTAGGTAAATATGTATACATAGGTGTACCTATGTACAACAGTGAATAGCATTTGCTAGTGAATAGCTATACGCGTAAAATTTGTGTATAAAGTGTTTTAAATATGAATAAACAAAATGCATTTATTAATGAAGAAAGTGAAGTGAAAAACTTCAATTAATATAAAGAAAATACTCAATAAATAAATAAAGAATTATAATTGCATAAGTTGATAAAAAATGCTATGCAATAACTTTACTGCGACAGTCCCCGAGTGCCACAAGTTTAATTTTTTTATTTATCCTAAAAAAATGATTACCACATTTTTTTTATTATTTTGGTTAAAAATTTTGTTAGTATATCTAGAAAACTATTTTTTCAAATTTCTATTTATTATTACGAGAAAATGTTAGTATAACGGATAGACGATTTTCTGGTAGCATAAAAAATATTTTACAATGACGAATTGAAATGTTGCTAAAATTTTTTGATCTATTGTGAAAACATTTCTTATTTTAGAAAACAGGAATTACTTTATTATGTTTCTTTTTTAAATTGTTTGCCAATTGCATATTTTAAACGAAATAAAACAGGATTATACTGTTAAAATAAATTTTTATATTGTCCGTTTAAATATTAATTTGTTTATAATCAGAACTTTGGGCATTTTTTCTAAATATGCTTATTATATAATACGTCCTTAATTTTTTGGGGTGACTGACAATATATCGGTATCGCAATTAAAATATAATTCAGGACAGATTATCTCATCGAAACTAAATAGATGGAAAATATGTTTAGAAAATTTTATCTATTTTATGTGCATTGGTCGCTAATTACATTTAATTGTGTCTGTAATTAAATTCGATGAATATATCGAATATTCAAGGAGTGATTAAGGCAATATGATCAATGTGAATAAAAAATAGACAGTCATTGCCGACAGAAGTGAAAACTTAAATCTATGATTTTTGTGGGATTACCATAATGAAATTGTGATATCATAAATTAGGTATAATACCATAATTTGGAATTTAATTAGTCTGGTTTTCACGTCTATCAGCCCTCCAAGAAACAATTGTGTATATGTTTATATGATTTATTTATTAATCATGACGGGCTGCACAAGCCCAGTATATTTCAAATGAATGTCAATGTACAAATTAAGGTTTCAATTTTATAATTTCAGCTCTTTAATTTATATAAAGCAACAATAGTGTTGCCGCTGAATTAAATTCAAATATGTATTTTTGTCATATACAAAAAAAAAATCACAACTGTTATCATTAGCATGTCGGTGACGAGAACTCATAAGATTTTACCCATCCGATGAACGCCTAACGTGCTAAAAGAAATTCTTACTTTAATAATGCCTTTATTGTTCCATAGGTAATAAGTAATATTCATCTATTATTTAGATATTCCAAGTCCAATGTTCCGTCAATTCGCCATTTACTGAATCTGCTTAGTACCTCATCACATAAATATATTCAGGTGTCAAAACAAACAACCGTCACGACGGGGATTGAAATGACCCCACGCCCCCGGATGCGCGTGACGCACTCGACCACAAGTGGGTCAAAGGCGGGCGGGCGCGGGTCAAGGCCGCGAAGTTCCGAGCGAAAACGGTCTGCAAGGACGTGAAAAAAAAACCGTAGCCCGCTCATATTGTTTTCAATGAGCTTTCAGGGTTCGATCTCACGTTCGCATAATCCTCTTTAAGAGGTCTATACATTTCCGGCGCGGCGTAATCTCGTTGAACGGACCGCCGCCGGCCGTGTTGCCATGAGCGAGGTAAATATGAGGCTTTAAGATGAAGCTTTTTTTTTTGCTTAGAGAGTAATGTAGGTGGGATAAAGTAGATCCTTGGAAAATGTGCTAATAATAATATTTTAAGAAAAATCATAAGAAAATTACCATTTGAAAATTGCTTAATTGCTAGGGAATTTTAACTCTAATGTAGAACACGTTTAAACATGTTGAGACCGTCGGTCTGTTGTTTGTGATTAGAAAGTATCACAATAATTTCTGTAAGATATTTTTAATATGTATTCTCAAATTTATCTAAAGAGCAATGTATTCACAGATAGTATTAAATATTGTTGATGGAAATGTAATTAAAGATACTATCTAGTAATATAGGCAGAATTAATTTTATTTGAACTGCCATTTTGATTTTTTACTTTTCGCGTACGTGATTTTTTTTAAGTACCACAAAAACAATTTTTTTTTTGTTTCAATTTTTGTAAGCCCGAGCTTTAGTTATCTCACTTCACTTCACTTCTTTAATAATGGCAATTATATAGAGGACTACATATTTGTGCCAGTTTCACGAACATATGAAATAAAAATAATACCTCGATAGGAAATAAAAAAAAAGAAACTATGCATTCAGAGTTGTTGAAACGTAAAAAGAGAGACAAGGAAGAAAAGTAAATAAAGATAGTGAAAAAAGAAAATAGAGAAAAAAAAGAAAAAAGGGAAAAAGAATAGAAAATGCAGTATATATACTTATAAACACGGACAATATATAAAGTAAATAATACATATACGTAGAGTAAATATTATATGTGTGATTCTATTTAAAATTTTATATTATTATGGCTAATGAATGAGATAAGGGAGGAAAGGATTGACTTAGAGGCACAGGATAGAAGAGAAGGAATGCTAGTTGGGAGAGGGACACCAGAGTCTAGGAGAGAGTTTAGAAGATGGTGGCGATCATACAAAGGACAGAAAAGAAAGATGTGGTTTAAGTCCCCGTCGTCCAGACTGCATTTGCATACCGATGAGTCTCTGATGCGAAGTTTAGTTAGGTGCACTGGGGTGGAACAGTGACTAAGTATCATTCTGCAGATGGTTGATGTAGCTCGTTTGCTAAATTTGAATTAAAAACCAGATTTTAGAGGGTATAGGGTTGAATATGGGAATAATGGACCCCTTTAGACCTGTTGGAAATCGACCAGTGATGAGTCCACGAAGAAAGCACCCATATTTAAGATAGGGCAACCACATCATGGGAATAATTAATATAACCACAAGAGGTTACGTCCTTCGCTGCCAGGTCCACGTGTTCTTTTTCTGCAACATCCGAATGGCCGGGAACCCAAGGTCAATTCAATCTGTAAACATCTTTCATGAGATTGGTCGATTTTTTTTCTTATTTCTATTGTGTACTAAATACCGAGCTTTCGGGAGCGGGCCGGGGGGACATCTGACTTTGTGAACTATATTGTATTGGTAGTGGAATGTACCAACTCCGACGCATTCTGCTTCAAAGGGCTTAGAACCTTCAGTGAAGATAGTGTGCCAACCCAACCAACCGTTCTTTATTATGGAGCGAAAGTGCAGATCAGCACTGGGGTCGTCCTTTAAAATATAGAAGTCCAAATTAATTCTAGGTTTCGAGATTATGATTTTGAACCACCATGTTGACCGGGGTCAAAGAATTTAGCGAATGGTATAACAAATGAATTAAGGGGTGGTTTGAAAACCGCAGTGATTCGGATAGGAAACGATTAGTAATAACTGTCGGCGAAGAGGAAGAGGTGGATCTGAGCATTTACTTTGGAGTGCGTTGATAGGGAAAGATTTCATAAAACCCACAATTATCGGAAGAGCTCTGGCCTGAATCACGTTCAATCGCTTCGAGCCAATATACTTGATTGGCTCTAACAAGAATGATACATAATCTAGATGGCTACCAACAATTAAGTTGTACAGGAGTTTAAGGAAATAAGGGTGGGCGCCCCACCGTGTACCAAATAGGTATCTTAGGATGCTGATATTTTTTTTAACTTTTATGAAGTTACAGTGAATGGTTCCCGATAATTTGGAATAAAGAATAAGCCAAGAAATTTAATAGACTTTTGGGAATTCTGACGCCCTCAGGGTAATATGCACATTTGGCACTATTCTCCTTCTTGAGAAATGAACTAGGTTACTTTAGGGCGGAGTTCCAATACAGAGGTGAAGATGCAGCTGCAAAGCCTGTAAGGACTCATTACAGAGGCGGCATTGAAGACGGAAGTGTCAGAAAAGTATAAAAGTAGGGCATCAGCATATTGAACAATTCTATATGGGGATATTGACAACTCAAGATTGGAAGTATACAGATTATATAAAAACGGGCTCAGTATGGAACCTTAAAGAAGGCCCCTCAGTACCAGTTGTGAGGCTTTAATATCATCACCGATACGATGAAGAATTTTTCTTTCAGAAAGTAAATTAAAGATAAAGTTGATAGCCTCACTGGTATCTACAGATTGTAAAGCTTGTCACTAAGAATCGGAAGCTGTACATTGTCATATGCCGAGGAGATATCAAGAAAAGCTGCTGTAACAGACTTTCTCTGGAAGAAAGATACGCGAATATTTGAGGTAAATATGCTGAGACTGCCAATAGTGCTTCTACCCTTTCTGAATTCATATTGAGAATTGGCAGAGAGGCCGCGGCTTTCGGCGACCCTCTCAATCGGTTGTTAACCAAGTGCTCAGCAATCTTTGGCAAAACAGAGGACAGAGCAATCAGGCAATATGCCGCAGAGTCGTCTGGATTCCCTTTGATTTTAAATATTGGGATTATAGTCCATGTTTTTTAGGTGATAGAAACGTTACCTGTTATCACAACTGAATTACCAGGTAGTAAAACAGAATCTGTTCAGAAGCGTTGATTAGGAAAGAGTAAAGAATGCCATTAAAGCTAGGGGCTGAATCTTTCAATGATGAGAGAACTAATTTTAACTCATATACTGAAAAAAAGTGCATCAAGGCTGTTTGTGAGAGAGAAAGCGTAAGAATAGGATTTTTCATTTAGATTGAGAATAAATGAGAGGGGAACATTATTTATGAACCGGGCTATCCACTATGAAGTATTCAGGCTCGGAAAACTGCCTCGTGAAAAGAACCGCGAAATTTACGAATTTGTTACCAAACTATGTGGGAAGAGATATCAGTGGAAATAGACTCACAGAAGCCTCACCATCCTTTTGACTTCTTCCTCCAAAGAAGCCACCTGGACTTGGCCCGTATTTTGAAAGGTTGATAAAGTTTTCCTGGGACATGATTCACCAGTACAGAATTTCAGCTCCTCTTCTTTCCTCAACAGCTCGTGTACATTCTTGGTCCCACCACAGCAGGGACAGAATGCCTGCCACGGAATTTTTCTTTAGTGGAAACATGTCATCGGTCACTGATAGCATGGTTTGGGACGAAGCGTCGGCACAGGAAGTGGAGTCAGAAGCAGAGAGTTTAGGCTGTGTAGCAAATCTGTGGTCGAGAAGATCCCTGTAATCATTCCAATTCGCATTCTTTAATTTGTATTTTAATAGGGAAATAATTTTTTAAGGAGAGGGGCGATAAAAGGGAAGTTTGATAATGATCGACATATTATCGCTACCTTAAGAAACCTGTGGGACTTCCCAAGATAGGAGCAGGGCTAGATCAGGAGAGCAGAAAGACAAGTCCAATGCACTGAAGCTCGAATGCGGTCTAGTTCGACGCGTTGGGGTGCTATTGTTCAGGATGAAATGATCGAGTTTATCTATTATGTCGACTAAAGTTCTGGTAACGAAATCGACACCACCACAACCCCAAAGAGTATGATGGCAGTTGAAGTAAGCGAGTACAATATAAGATCTCACAAGGGTGAAGTGGATAGCTTCTAACTCACTTAGAATTAGGAAGAAGGTGAGGCAATGGCCTTAGGGACGGGAAAGTGGTACCCCGTAATCATGTGCCAGACAGGCTCAACGGTGGGAGTAATTTTTGAAGGGGAGGAGATAAGGTCGGATTTATTCCTTCTTACACTCCGACTGTTCCATGAACAGCTACTGCTGGACGAGTTATTTTCAGTATACAAATTGGTAAATTGGCAACATTGGACGCTAGAGTTAGGGGTAGGAAGTTTGAATTAAGAAGACAAAAGGTCAATTATTAGGCTTTGTTGAGGTTACTCTCAACAGGGCTTGAGTTGAAAGAGCGCAGCCATTAGAAGAAAATCCAGTGAAGATAATCTCCTGGGGAGGCTTTATATCCTTTGTTAGACCTAGGAGCTGACTGACGGCTGCAAGAAGATAGTTTCTATTAGAAGTGAAATTAGAAAGTTGCGACTTCTGAGCACTAGGGTTAAAAGGGAAGAAGCAGTAGCGTTTGCATATGATTTACCAATAGAGGATGTTTTTAAACCTTAGAATAGAAATAGATTCATCAGCCATAGAAATCTTGACGCTGATCTAAGTTCTGGGCATAGTTTGCTAGTGAGTATGTCGGCCCAAACTGTGATGACAGGACACTTCTTCCACCGTCACAGTACGGGACTTGCCTATATGTATATTACTACACTTAAAACATCTAGGTTGAGATCTACATTGAGCTTTAGTATGCCCATATCGGCAGCTGTCGTAGCACTGGATCGTCGGGTAAGTGTATATCTCGACCGACAGAGCACTGTGACAGAGAAACACCCTCTGCAGCAACACCTGCCCAGCAAAGGTAAGCACAACAGCTCGGGAAAGCTTCCAAACATTATCCACCATCGTTTTATAGTTAAGGCGCCAAATCTTTAACATTTGATCATAACCCTCCGGAACAACAATGCATCGAGAATTTCTTCTGGGACCAATCGGAAGGGACACCTTGCACTAGAGCAAGACGTGTAACATTAAATGATGGTATGAAAGCCCTTGGCCTTTGAGTGCAAGGAGAAGGTAACAAGGAATGCATTAGCGGTTGTGGGCTTCAGGAAGGAGAGGGCAATGCCATTCCTCCTGATCCTTTTCACGCTACCATTGACAATGTCTTTTACATTGGTCGATTACAAGATTTTCCCAACAGGCATCGGATGGAGCACACTGTTAGCAGAAGCAGAAGCTTTGATTCTCTGGCAATGAATAACAAATGGGCCTCTATCATTATTATTATACTCCAGACGCCCTACGCTTTTAGTTGAAAAACTAGTTGTGTCAGAAGAAGTAGCAGGGGAGGATTGAGTAGGACCTACGTTGAAGAAATGAGGGAGGGATGGAACATCGTTTAACGAAGGGGGTTAAGAGCTGACTGTTATATTTAATTTGGAGTTAGACCGATGCTTCTCCTTACAAGCACGTTTTTTTGATAACCTTTATTTATTTCAGAAGATTTATTTAATTTTCTAAGCAAGATATAGTTGTAGCATCGGAAATAATGACAAACAGAGGCCGGTGAAGGAGGGCTATTAAAGAAGGTAGAACATTTGTCTGAGGTTGGCCCGTATCTACAGGCAGGTTGTCCATCTTGTTTGTAACCTCTTTCATAGAAAATAAACGATAATAGGTTAAAAAAAAAATGCCTGAAGCAAAGAAGTAAAGCATGGAAAAAATAGGTGAAAAACGTTACAAGGAACACAGATGTATTACAGGTATAAACACAACAATAACCGCTAGAAATTAATCGCTAGCCCCACGTCATAGGCGGTCAGTGGAAGCACTGTATGTTGTCTTAAAATTCCAAAAAAAATAAAATGGTAATTTTGATACAGTTTACAGTATGCTGATGAGATTAAGTCCTTTGCCATAATAGCATAAAAAATATCAATCGTGTTAAATTTTAATGTTGTCACTTTTAAGAATTGTCGTATAATTTTATGTCATTTTTAGTGTCTGTGATAAAACGTGCCTTATCAGTTTATAATAAGACTTCGTTTAGAGGTGTAATGACGATCAATAGAAATTAGTATGTTTTATAGAAATAAACGTCATTTTATATTTAGACATCTTTAACTTCGAAATTGTTCCCGAATAAGTCTCGTTTTGTTTTAAAAATTTTCACAAAACTCAATGATTATTTTTCAAATTAATACATAAAACAATATGGGACCGTGTTCACTATAGGGTTCCGAAGCCATTATTACAAAGAAATGCACTACAAATGAAAAAAGTACGTTGTTACACTTTTTCCATGTTTTCCCGTACAGAATAGTTATAAGCTCTTTAGTCGACTATAACTAGAAAATAAGTAGGTATGTCGACTATTACCATTGAGCTAGTGTAAACTAAAGTGCATCGGCAAAAAAGCATATCTTTATGGCACTTGCGTTTTTTTGGTGAGAAGTACAATTTTTCTGGCTATAACTCAAAAACAGTATGTCTGACCATGTTCAAAATAATTTTCGTTGAAATTATTTATTAAGAGTTGGTTTCGTCATTTTTTTCATATTTTTAGTAGATACGGTTTTGAAAATAGAGAAGGGGACAATTTTTGCAACTTTTAGAGCGATAATTTTCGTTATTATTCACGTAATCAGAAAAATTGCTTAGAAACAGAGATGTTTTTAAAAGAATTGTTGAAATATATGCCACTCGTTGATGTTTGTTGAAAAATTTTGTTCCTTCTATTACATGTATGGTATGCCCCCTAGAAATATTTTTGTTCGTTATTTAACCACCAAAATAAAAGCGGCTTATACAAAACACGTAGACTATAATTTTAATCATTATAGTCTTATAGTTTTAAAAATACCTGTAACAAACGGACGGACGGACGTGACGAAACTATAAGGATACCGTTTTGCCATTTTGGTTCGGTACCCTAAAAAAGAGAAATAAACTAATGGAAAATTTAAGCTTTAAAAATCCGCGGGAAACGCAAAATAATAGTAAAAAAAACGTATTGCTTAGTTTCATCGAGGACTGATACGATAATAATATAGTACCTATCTTCTCCACGTGAGTTCACTCGACTCGCATTTGAACCGCTTTTAATAACTCGCGGTGCCCGCGGCTACACCCGGGTGGACATAAAATGAATACCTTCCCTTTTTTATATCCAACATTGCCTTTTTCAATCTTGATCTGGTTTCCAGTCTGCAGTATGAATTATAGCATTATTTATTGATTTTTAGTCTAACCGTAATATCTGCTACAATGCAAAACAAAAAAGTCTTACTTCAATCGCACTCAGAAGTGACATGCACTTTATATATTTTTCTCATTGTATCTATTTGTCGAATGGCAAAATAGGAAAATAATGATCATCTAGAAAAAGTTACTATTGATAAACTTTTTTAAATGAAGGTGCAGTTCACTGAATTAAAAAAATACAGTATTTATGCTGTTTATTAATAGAAATTATACTTTGCATAAAAAGAATATTTATAAATGACTACATACAGAGTAACGAATGAATCACACAAAAATACATTAAATACCTACTCGAAAATTTCTAGATGTGATTATTATTTATTAAACCAATTTTTTTTTGGTAGGTATTCAATGTATCAGGTACACTTGTTTGTATTGAAACTGTTTAAAAACACTTGCATGTTTTATGTTTTAAAAGGTATTTAAATGTACCGATATTACTGCGATAAAGAAACCGGTATTAATGAATAGAATATTACGGGTATTTTTTGCATCATTATTATTAATAAAAAATGGGTGCGTACTTCGTACCTTGAGAAATATGATCAAAAACAGGCCAAACTCGATGGGTTTGTGTTTAGATACGGAGTTCCTATGGCCACCTTCCAGCTCCATCATCAGACGCTGATTACCATAGGTATCAAAGTACTCGTCAAGACGAATCAAACGAGCCATAACTCGATGGGGTTTGCGTCGTTTAATTACGGGTTCCTATGGCCACCTTCTGGGTCCATCATCAGACGCTGATTACCATATAGTATCAAAGTACTCGTCAAGACAGATCAAACGAGCCCAAACTCGATAGGGGTTGCGTCGTTTAGTGGGTTCCTATGGCCATCTTCTGGCTCATCATTCAGACGCTGATTACCATATAGTATCAAAGTACTCGTCAAGAGGAATCAAACGAGCCCAAACTCGATGGGGTTGCGTCGTTTAATTACAGGTTCCTATGGCCACCTTCTGGCTCCATCATCAGACATGATTACCATATAGTATCAAAGTACTCGTCAAGAGAAATTAAACAGTTAAACTCGATGGGTTGCGTCGTTTAATTACGGAGTTCCTATAACCACCTTCAGCTCCATCATCAGACGCTGATTACCATAGAAGTATCAGTACTCGCCAACGATCAATAAAGTTCAGTTTAAATTTTAAAAATTAAATAAATAATACTTTTATTTTCTTATATCAAATGTACATAAATTCTCTCATTATTCGAAATTCGAATTCAAGCGTTCAGCAATCTCTTAATTTGCGTCACACAATCTTAAAATTTCACTCATCATTTTTTCATAACGCGCCTAAGAAGTATAACTTCAAAATTAAAATTCTAATAGGAGAACGCGATTTGTATAGTTTTTTTTCTTTTTGATTTACCATAAATCATTCAATGAAATTTGTACATTTACCATACAAAACTAGTAAAAGTAGAGTTCAGTGCAGGTGCTGACGCTGCCTGCGCCGCCGCCGGGCACGCCCTCTGCCAGCGTTTAATTAGGAGGTAGAACGAGTTTATTCCTTCTGTAACGCGTTTCTCTCTAATTAAAGCCAAGTGGGGCGCGGGCCAAGGACAGAGCGAAAGGAGTCTTCGGTCGCCACGCTCCCTCACCTTAATTAAATTATACTCAGTTAGAGTATCCCTGATGATACTTAAACTTACGATATGAATCGGTACAGCCTGTCTCAGGAAATTCGAAACCGACTTCGGATGGTACGTTTGGTTTTTCAAATACTTGAATTCCGTATGTCAAAAAGGCTCGGAATGATATAGATCCGATTCAAATCACAGATCAGAGCATGTGTCTATGGCTCTTACTATAGAAAAGTACATCCAAAGTATTCCATCTTTTATATGAATCGCCTAAACGAACAATATGATTATTTATATTTATTTGTGATCGGTTTTTTGAATTCACATTTACCCTAATTTAAGGATAGGCATATATAACACTAGTTTTCCATCCATGGCTATGCTCGTATGGATCGTATTGATTGGATATTGCTTTAAATTAAATATGAGGTATAATAAAATCAAATATGAGGTATATTAAAATTAAATATGAGGTATTTTACTCGGAAATAGTGTATTTTTTTTAATTAAACGAATTTTTGGAATTCATGTAGTAGTTCTGTTAAATAGCAAAAAATACACGGACGAAGGAGAGAAAAAATGTTAGGAGGTATAATATAAAAACCTTTTCCATGAATCAATACTTCGCCATTTGGAGACAGGCTTGTGCATAGAGAATCCCATGTTCCACACATGGCTATGCCCAACTTCCTTCTCTTCTTTTGATAATGGGGAAAAAAATGGGCATGACGAAATCAAAGTTTACCACAAATCTGTATAAAAATGTAAAGTGTACCTAGATCTTATTTCATTAGAAATAGATATAGGTACACTTTACATTTGTGTAACTTTACACTTTACATTACTTTACAACATAACATTGTCTTTATAATTAGACAAATATGTCCTGAAACAAACTTTAATAAACATAAATAATTATTTCAATATTCTAGGAACAAGACTTTCAATTATAGTTACATTTTTCCCTCCATAAACGAAGATCATAATCAGTCAATGCTTAATTGTATTTCATCACTGTGTTGAATACAAAATTTGAAATTGATGTATATAATGATTTTAGACTCCTCAATATTTGAGTTAATTACAAATTAATACCTTGAATTAACCTGTTCCTGAAAAATAGCGTTTGATAGTGAGTCAGACGTGCGGTTTCAAGTTTTGTGACAAATAGAGACATAATCTATATACATCGATGGTGTCTAATAAAGCTCTTAATAACTGTATGCATATTTGTACTATGAAAGTTATCAAATATGTAACAGGAAATCTAGGCGGATTGATAAAATAGTAAAATACGTTTTATTACATTTTAAATCTTATCGATTTTAATATAGTTACCGATTAAAAAAAACCCTGGTTAGCTGTATTTTGATATAGCCGAAGTTTTACATAGATTCTTCACGATTTGTTTCTACAAAATAACCCGGAATTATACAACGTTGAGGCATAATTCGTATATAAACAATTTAAATACTTTAACACATTTTAGAACACGTGGAAATATTTTTAGTATTTAATTAATTCATCACCACGTGAAACGTATTGTATACGTCGTGTTAACCCAAGCCTATGCGCTAGCGAATTATCAATATATTAGATTTCATACTTACCGACTTCCTTCACTTATACACTAATAGATGGCATTAGTGCATAAGTTTCTGTTTACGAAATGTCCTCATTACAAACGAAAAGATAAACGTATCCACGTCGAAATTTGAAGTGGATTAAAAATTATTAAAAGAAAGGGATTAAAAACGTCTTAATACAAATGGATACATTGTTATAATCTTTACAAAATTGACACAACATTGCGGGCTAGACCCACGACTAGCTTACAAGTGCTTGTTAATGAAAGAACAAAGAAAAAATGGAATCTAGCGAAAAATATTGTAAAAATGTACAATGTACTAAGGTAGAGCCATGCTATGCTCAACTTGGCTGCGGCACGTAAATGAGTCGGTTCGACCGGTGCGATACCACATTCTCATAGAACACAGGCGCGCAGTAACAAAACCCGGTAATGTTTCATATAGTGAGTGAGTGTTCCGGTGGCCCATTACCCTCCATAACCCCACAACCTTCCTTCATCCCCCCCCCCTTCCCTAATCAGCCCAGTCTTTTCTTCATCCAATTCTATTCTATTCCTACCCAAGAGACCGGCAAAATACTGATGACTCCTAGACGGCATCACAAATGTCCATGGACAGCGGTGACCACTTATACTGTGGTGGCTCGCATGCTCGTGGTTTGCCCTTTGATAATGCTATAAAAGAAACGAAGGCAGGAAACAGATTGGTTCTTAGGTGTGAACACGAGTAGTCTATGAATGGTGATGTGTGATGATGATGAGGACCATCGATGAAATTACAAATAACGTATAGAAAAATAAGTATAATATAATTTTTATATTATATTATAAAAGATTTTACATGTACGCATGTACAATATTCTTGAGGTACAAGGCCTAACATTAGTAGCGTAGAAGAAGCAAGACTGTTCAGGTGCGAACTAGGAGCGTTGCTAGTATCCCTCCTTTGAATTTGAATTTGAAAAAAAAAAGGGGTAAACAAACGCATTTCTTGTAAGACTGAAAGAATGTATATTATCATATTTTTATAATTATTTGATAAAACATATTACATAAATTATGTAACAATAAAACTTTGAAATTCCAAAACTCCAGTTAAAACGGTTCGTAGAAAAATTGCACATGTTTAGTTTAAGATGTGCAAATATGTTTAACGGAGGGATAATATAACAAAAACTTCACTTTTTACTAACACTCGATTTCGCTTCCCATATAATTTGCGTACCACGGGCTATATATGAAAGTAGATTCTTAAAGACTATACCTTAAAAAAAGGATATTAATATTTGAATATTATAATATCCAAATTCATCTAAATACACAGGATAGATTAGGAAATAAGAATGGATGTTTACGGAAAAAAAAAATACCCGTGGTAAACCCATTCGTTACACACAAGCCGCCCCACAGACGGATGACAAATGAAGATTAATGCTAACCTTTTACAATGAACTGCTTTGCGGGCGAAGCTTTTCAATACAAAATCAGTAGAAGCGAGGAAATTCTGCAAAATTATAAAATTCCAAGCCTTTTAGTAAGCTTTATTGTATCATTTTTTAATTAACTATTGTTATATTATTGATTATCGTAAACAATTGTAGACATATCCAATCGAACGTAATCAATTTGCGGTTGTAATATTAAGGTGTCTTTTTTTTTAATCGGTAGCATCAACATTATTATTTTTATTAGAGATCTCTCGTCAGTGTAGTAGCTCGTAACCGGGAAGTAAAATTTGCAAAGCCCGTGTAATTTATTAAAGTTCCTCTTTGAAACAAGCCGGAAATTAAATTCATGGAGCTCCTAACTTCATTTCACAATTTTCCGCTGTAATTTGCAGCAGCCATATTGCACTCATATTGAAAATTTGTTAAGGAGAACAGTATAAGAATTTTGTATGGAGTAATGAAAGTAGTTGTTATTTCATACTGCATTCTATACGGAAACATTAAAGTGAAGAGCTTTTTGAATTTGATAGCTTTCAACTTTTGAGGAAAGTTATAAGCAATATGAATAGTTTTTTCTTTGTATTTGCGCTAATCACTGTAACTACAATTCAAATTTATAAAATGTTTTTGTACTTGATTTGAGGAAGATCTGTCTCAATGGAATTTGATTTAGTGATAGGTTGCATAATGCAAGGATCCACTAACAAATAATTTTTGAAATTCGCTATTTATTGGAGTAAAAAGTAGTTGTATATTGTGGGGATTTTTTTATAAAGTGAGATTCTACTATAAAATTTGATATAAATATTCAACGAATTAAATTCAAGAGGATTTACAGATATCGAATATATATTTGAGCTATTACATTTTCTAAAAATTTTTTCACTCATTGAAAACTATACTATCCGTGAGCAATCTATAATAAATTTTATTTTGATAATTGCATCTTCCTCGGTTTTCTTCAAAATGAAACTGCGACCGGTAACAGTATCGAAATCGCAAACGGAACAGGAGGAGAATCGAAATTTAAAGACTTTGGGACCAAAATTAGAATCAAGATCGAGGTCGGAAACAGAATGAAAAGCAGTACTAAGATGGGAATTGAAACCAGGACAGTGATCGAGAGCGGGATCAGAATAGGAATCCGCTTCAATCGAGACTGAGTTCAGAATTAGAAGTTGGTACGCGGTCGGAATCGAGAATGAGATAAGTTGGCGGCGATAATTGGAATTGGATTCGACAACGAGGTAGCGATTAGTATCACGATTAAGATCGTAATCGGTCGATATATAAGATGAAGAAATTCATTCTATGTATTCGCAGGTGGAGCTGTGGTCGGAATCTAGTTCAATTATAAATGTACAAATATTTAGTATAACACAAAAAATATCTGTGGCTTTATGTTGTTTATGTTTAAAGAAAACCATTCAGATAATTCTAGCTTCTTTCAATATATACATGTATTAAAAAACAATTTAGATAGTTTATAGCTTTCCTGAAGCATTGAACTATCAAATGAAAAAAAAATATTTCAAATTCGGTTGGTAGTATGGAAGATGAGCGCATGCAAACAAATAAAATAAAACTATTAAATTATTTAAATGACCTATAAGCCTTTCTCAAGCATTGGACTGTCAAATGCAAGAAGAATTTTTCAATTCCGATAGTTCCAGAGCTTAGCTCATTTAAACAAATAAATAGATAAATAATCTAACAAACAAACTATTCAGCCTTATACTTTATTATAGACAATGATTTACTTATTATTAAACGTAATATCTGCCATTATTATCTTTGGATCGTTTTTAGGACATAGTACCCATGTACCCTGGTAAAAAAAATGAAAAATTGGAAATATGTCGTAGAGATTGTCAAGTGTTTGTGCCATAGAGTACAGTTCCTCAGTGCTGATTTATAGAACAAAATAAGAGGTTCAATGACGTCACAGAATCTATTGCATTTTATGTGTTTTAAGCACGTAAGTTGACAAGAAGTATAATAAAATGGAGGGCAGAATAAATTTCAAAATTACATCTGATACTTGAGATCTAGTGGCGAAAAAGAAATGAATCTGTTAGTATCGGTGATAAGTTTTAATGATCGCTACTAATAAGTTCTAAGTTTTAGAAAATTCTCACAAATGTCAAACTTTTTTCATTTTCTTTTCTTAATAAACAGTCTCGTTTCAGTGAGAAAAAAAAGGTTCGACTATTATGTCGTAAGTACTGTCGACTGTAAGTAAAATTCTCGCGTAACCTTTGAAGGTAATTTTACAAACGGTAAAATAAAGTTTCGTTCAAACGAGCAATAAATTTTTCCTCTTAACCGGTTTATGTTGACGAAGTTAAATGAAAATTTTAGTAATTAGCCTAATACTATAGATTTTATCTTTGTAAGAAAACTAATGTGATTAAAGTACAAAATCTTATCAGATTTGTACCTATAAGAACTTCTACAAACTATTTAAGGAACAACTAAATGAGTTTGTAAGTTTTTGAGATAGTGAGTTTTTTCGTAAATCAGCATTGGAACGTATAAAACTTGATACGATATCGATGAGAACTTCGCATCGATATGTTTCTATTAAATCTATCATTTTGAAAGGTCCTTGTTGTTTAAACATCATTGATCGATAATTATAATTGAGATGAAACACTTCTGAATGATCATTATTATTTTAAATATTTCTAGTCTTCATTATAAATAATATAAATTATAAGTCTTGACGCATCGTGACGTATCTTGACGCATGACTGTCATTACAGAAAAAAGTTGAAATTCGGTTAACGAAAGAGTTTAAGGGACGTCACATATTTTGGTTACGAAGGGTTATACAAATACTAAGTATTGGCGCTGTAAATATTCTCGTTGAAATGTATGAACTTCCTAAAGCGACTAATAAACAATTAATTCATTATTCTCGTCATTATCGGCCGCAGGTATTCCACCGTGATCGTAATAGTACCCCCTGAATCTCCGCATAGAAACGGTCTAGGAACATTTACATTACATCATCATCATCATCGCTCGACCTTCAGCCAGTCGCAATGACTGAAAGGGACAAGTCCCGATACACCGAAGGGAGCGTAAATATCGGGGGGAGTGTAGATTCTATTCTGGATTAGGAGTGACGGGAGTTTGTAGAGCCAGCCGGTATTCGTGCAACCTTTAGCCAGAAACTGGATTAAGGATGGGTAATAGATACTATAATGTGTCAATAAATACAGTAGGAAGGGGCAAGTTTCTTCCATTTGTCTTCCGTTCTCCGTTTTCTTTGCTTGGTGTAGAGCTTTCAGTGTTTGCTTCTGGATGTTATGGTTCGTCCGTAATCTTTTGGTTTCTACGTTGCTCATTGCTAATGTGGCCTATTCCCTTTAGTTTTTGTTGTGTTAAGTCATGTGTGTTCTAAGATAGCCTTTTTTTAAAGTTTGTTTCTTCAGTTAATCTTCATACTTCATTCTCTTTGCTTAGATAAACTTTTGGTGCTAGCGAGAGTTGGTATAGTTCGTCCACAACCCTAATCTTTAATTTGCTTTGTTCTTCTTAGTTCCCATTGTAGTAGCGTTTGTATGTATAAAATCTGGAGTAAGTTTGTTTTTCCCGTTAGTCTTCTATTCTTCATTTTCTTCACTCGGTGCAGAGCTTTCGGTGTCCGTTTCTGGGAGTTGGTATAGTTCATCCGCGGCTTTTTCATTTCCATTTTGTTCTGAGCTAATGTGTCCCATTCCTCTTGGTTCCTATTGTGATAATTGAGATCTTGTCGAAGCAGAGTCTTCCCATGTATAAATAGGACGTCCAACTTTTCTCTGTTGTAGTATATCTTAGAGCAGAGTTAAGTATGTGGGGTTGGTCTCTTCTTAGTAGATGACCGTAGTAACATATTCTTCTAACCTTGATGATTTTGGTGATTGTTTTCCTTCGAGGATTTCTTGTGTTTTTAGTTTAGGTTGATTTCTTGCGGCTTGTAACATATCTTTCAGAATCTCTCTTTCGTACTGTCTCAGTCTTGTTCTATTTGATTTGGTTAATGCTACTACGTTCAGACCGTATGTCATGGAGGAGAAATTACCATTTTGTAAATTAACTTGGCGATTTTCCAGTGCATTTTGGTCTTCTTGATGAAATGAATGACCTTTCGCATTGCGGATTGCCTGTTTACATCTTGCCTTTATCGTGTCTCTTCGACTCAGCTCTGAGGTCAGGTACGTACCAGATATTTAATGGTGTCCACTGGGTGATTGGGACTCCATTTATTTCCTGTGTTTGTTTGGCTATGCTCTTGTTGATTGGATCTCTGACTAGCATCTTTGTCTTAGTTTCATTTAGTTTTAAGCCCACTGAAATTAGGAGTTCTTTAAGTTCTTCATTATGGTGAGACTGTGGTACTATCACCTATAATGATAATATCGTCTGCGAATGATAATATGACGGGGAGATTAATTTCTGCATCCTGATCCAATCTTACTTCACTGACTAACTCCTCAGGTTCTTAAAACGTCGTCCAACACAATGGTAAACCGAGGTGAGAGTGGACATCCTTGTTTGACCCCTTTTCCTTTGGTGATTTTTGGTTTTTGTCCAAACCATAGGATTGACGTATGTTCTTTGAGACAAGACATGATTCTGTTGGCTAAAGTAGTATTGACCCTTGTTCTCAGAATATCATATAAAGCACAAAAGTCTACCGAATCAAATGCTTTTCAATGTCGAGTTGCAGTACATACGCGGGCTTACCTGCCTTCCATTTTTCATCAGAATTCGTCTAACTACAAATATGTGATCGTCCGTCGATCTGTACCTCATAAAGGCCGCTTGATAATTGCCCATAATTTCTTCATCTAAAGTTTTAAGAGGAAGTGGCATAAATTCTGTAGCCTGCGTTGCAGATTGATATCTTTCTATAATCGTTCACGGATTGTGGTCTAGCCTTCTTGGGGATTGGAATTTGAATTGTTTCCACCCATTCTTGCGGAAGGAGTTGTTTTTCATGCTTTTCCGATGATTTTTGTAACTTGTTTTACAAATACTTCTGGCGCATGCTGGTATAGTTCAATAACCATTTGATCCGGGCCTGGTACTGTTTTTTCATTTGTTTGATGATGTTGTTGATGGTGTCGGTAGACGGTGATTTAATTGCTTTTTGTCACTTTGTGAAATTCTGAACTCTGGGCCTTTGACTTTGTGCAGTTCGTAAATCCATGTAGATATGGGTATAAACCGTTTTGGCTGTTTTCTTCCAGTCTGCTTCTTGAAAGTTCTAAGAAATTCATAAGTCATTTTCATTCGTTGGGATCTACGAACTTTGTGCATCTGTGTGAAAAAGTGTTGACATTTCTCTTCATCCTCTTTTTCTTGTAGGTCCAGTAGTTCTTTCTGGCGTCCTTGAAGTTCTGTATCGTGGCAGGATCTTTGGGAGACCTGTTCTTCAAAATTTTGCCTTCATAAATTTGCTAGAGCGAGTCTGCTGGTTTTCGATTTATTTTTGTTGAACTTCAAGTGTTCTATAACCGATGATCTTAGTATCTCATTGAGCTGGTTCCAATCAAGTGGGTTCTGCCCTTGCTGATATAGTGCAGTCAAGACTTTATCTTCAACGCTTTTTCCATATTTTTTTGATATGCTGTCTTGGTTTAAGAGCGTATAGTCGAAGGTCTAGGAACATTTACATTACATTACATTAAATGCCTCTAGAGACTGTCTCATGAACGTGTTGCATCTCATGCGTACAATAATGTGTTTTATTTAACCGTAAAAATGATAGTTGACCTAGTAGGACGAAGGATTTCGAAAAATTTCGCAATGAATTTTAAATAATAATAATTCGTATGTCAAAATCATCAGTTATGTCAATAAATCAGTAAACGTTTCAAAAGTGCATCGAAAAATTCATAGGACAACGCGTATGCTATGCTATTGATGCGGGAATAAGGAACTCCTTTTCCGACGACGGCAAATTCCGATTGTGGGCCGTTTACGAAATTAATACTGGCAGTATAAAACGAATTAACTACTTGTAAAAATAAAGCCTCTCATTTAAGGGGGCCTCCCGTTGTGAAAATAACGTATTCCCGGAGGTTATTGGAAATCTCATTGTCTATTACCTACTTACTGGAAACGAGCTTAAGGTGCGTAGTGCAACATGCGCCTACGGGATGTAGGCATACTATATTGTTCTTTATAGAAGCTAATATTTTATTATATGCTATATGTGATAGTGCATATTTAATGTAATGCATATTTAATAATTGCATATTTAAAGACATAAATAAAGGACGATGCGATTTTGAATACATAATAATGATTATATGTATATGTAATTATATAATAATATCATAATTCTATGATATTTCCGTGTATAGTTTTTGAAGTGAAATTTTCATAGCGGCAATTGGGGTGCCAACGGTAAGTCGAGAGAAAGAAAAGCGAAGTTGGGAATTGGATATAAAAAAAGGCTCGAGCACATGTGCACGTGTTCAATAACTTATTGACACCTCGCCCGACTTCTGTTGTTGAAAGCCAGTTATATACACATGTTTTTTATATGGTTACATACCTCGTGAAAATGGTTAATTTGTATTACAAATAAAGATTTTATAACTATTTTCGAAATTTATTTAAACAAAATATAGCTTAGTAATGAAAATAAATATTCTATACGTATTTTTAAAATCTTAAAATTTATTAACATTTAATATATATGATTGACACACATTTTCTGTACTTAAAGGTGGACATCGATAATACAATAAAATAATCTATTTTCATGTTTAATATAATAATAAAACATTTAAAATGAAAATATAAAACAGTAAAAGTTTTAAAAATATAGGAACTTTAAATGCTTATATGTTTGAAAAATACGCTTTCTATCTATATAGTATTACAAATTTGATTTGAATATTTAAAACAGCCTGTAGAGCATTACTTTCAAAGGCCGTCGGGAAGTTCGTATTTAGCAGTTAATGGAAATATTTACCATTTGCCACTGAATGGAAAGTCTATAATAATATCATAAAAATTTTGTCTTACCAGATTTTCTTATTGTATTTTAATTGTTTGCAACATATTTTTCATAAAGTTTGATCGCACAGAATTCGAAAAGTTAACAGCAATGTTACTATATATATAAAAATTATTATTTAAAAAATTACAGAACGCAGCTTAAACCCGCAATATCTTAAGGGACATGGGAAGTGTTTGTTTCCCCGAGCCGCCGGAGTATTTTTACCGTAAGTATTAATGTTTTTATTCGCTAATCTCGTCTGTGTGCTTACAAGAAACATTAAACTTAATGGACTATTCGCGGATCCCTCTCCATTCGTAATCTGGATTTGTTATGAACGAAATTCCGTCTTCTATTTCAAGTCGCATAAACGTTTCGTAATTGGATGAGATTCGGTTACGGTCAAAAATTTTTATAATATCTCTACTTTTATACGAAATACTAATGCGGGATTAACGAAAATATTAAGAAGTCACTTTACGTTGAAATCCCACAAATTTGCTATTCGTCTCTCTTGATAACTGTAGAATCAGTTACTGCCTCTATTTTATTTGCATTCAAATTCATATTGTAGCAGTACGTTTTAATATGATACGGTTATAACATTTTTGGAATGAAGTTTCTTAACGCGGCTTGCAGGGTATGTGAGTTGGTAGAAATCATCACGTAACGAAAAATCTTCTATTAGACACTCAGCGCCTCTCTTTCTCTTTTCTGTCTCTGTCTAACGCTGGTTAATCAGCAAGGTGCGGTGTGACCACGGGCCGAACGGCACTAAGTTTTTTGTTTGGTACATTTTTAAAAATTTATAATTCTCTCTTTTATATCTAATTTTCGTTAAATGAGAATTTCTCTAAAATATCAAAGAAAACTTTTCAATTGGATTCCTTACCTCCCATTATTTGTATTGAAAAAAATATACGAAATAAAACAATAAAATATACAGATATTTATTTCGAATTACATTCGGAGTCAAGGGAAAAGCATAAGCAACCACTTTCCTGACGGACGTCCCCAGACTGCAACGTTCTTCTTTTGCCAGAAGGACTATCAAGTTACACAACATGACTATATTTGAGAAATATTTTTATGCTCTGTGGCTTTATCTATGGCTTTTTTATACTTAAGTCCATTTACGATAACCGTTATATGCATTCAATTAGTAATCATTTACTCATCGTTACATCGTTTAAGTTATAAAGATGTACTTTGCCGAATATAAACTTCTCTATATATATAATATAGAATAGGAATATAAGATTCTTAGTACCAGGTGCCCAACATTGTTATAATAGCTACTGTACTCGGGAACTGTGGGATTGCCGGTGATTAGAGGTCATTTATTTCTTCTATTGTATAAAGTGTTGATTTGATAATTAGCGGAAATTCATAATTAGATGTTTGCCTGCAACATGCAACATTATTGCAATACAATAGTACCACACAGAATGCAACCCGTCATCGACCCTCGAACCTGTTCATCCATTAGAAATCCCTATCCAACGAATCGAATATTGATTTGAGGGGATCGACAGATATCGAATACCTAAGCAAGTGTTAATATTTTGTTAATCTTAATCCTTCAAATAATTAGAATGGAATTTTAAAGTACATTTCGCGATAGATTGGGATATTGTCGCGAAAAGCTAGTTTCACAGTCGCATTTCCCGGCATGCCGGGAGTATTAGAACTACCAACAGATGCGCCCGCTTGCACATTCCATGACATACGCCCATGCAACGATTTGACGACGATAACAGTCAAAAACGTCGTTTATATCGTGCGGCCATCTTGGGCGAAGGGGGTTCGCTGTCATTACCGCGCTTGGCTATCGCGGGTCGGTGACCGGAGTGGCGTGGACTTACATTTCATCGAGATAGGCGCTTCACCCATCGCCTCGACAAATCCGCGCAACCAATTCGAACAATCCCTTCCGTACAAACCGAAATCGACGAGAGCTACAATAAGCGGCATGCAGACTGAAGGTATATAGGCGGGCGTTTCATTTGTATTCCGGGTCAGCCGTCTGGCGGGTCCGCGCCGCCGTCGGCTCGTCCTGGGAATAACAGATATTATATTAGTTGACGCCGAACTCGGAGTTTGATTATTCAAATAAGAAAATCCGCCTAATACAAGTTTTCCTTTGACATTCCGTCGGTTTTCGTCTTATGCGTCAGAAATGCTCGTAAGGCTTTCGTGATTTGCTTACATTTTTATTTTGTTACATTCAATTTTGAGTACTCGACTGCGACCCTACAATCTCAATACTTTTATGTTAGATTTAGGGTCTTCGACTTTAAGTGGCACCAGTGACATCAACACTATGACAGCTTTCAAAGCCGGCGGCTTATGTCACAATTTAGGCGATCCTAATGCAAGCAAGTACTTTCAAGTTATTAGCGTGCTAATTTGACCGTTGCTTTCGCTCTATTTACAAAATGCTTCTTCACAATTTGAAGTCCTACCAAAATTTAAAATGTACGCACAATTCATACCATCGATAAAATCTTTTATTAACATTCTTGCAATATGTTTCATCGTATAAAACAATATTATTAAAAACATTATGGCATCATACGATGTTTGTAAAGAGTCCATTGAATTTTTTAAGATAAACATTGAAGTCCCGTGTTATGAAAGTATAAATATTCTTTTATGCCTAATTTAAATTTCTAGAACTACAATTAAAACTGAAAAATAAAATACAACATAATGAATAGCAGTGTAGAAGATTAGTGTTCGGATAAAAATAGGTCGGTTGTTATTTAGTTAATCAGAGCTATAGTTCAACTAATTTAATTGATCATATATCAACTGTTATTGTAATTTTATAGGATAACTAATGATTTCATTTAACAAATAATTGTATTTTTATAGAAAAAAATCTAATGATAAGGATACGCGCGTTTGGCTTTTGAATTTGAAGTTACGGTAGAGGAAGAAAAAACATAAATGTAGAATAAATGCACTAGAGATGCCATCCTTGCAGAGTACGCGTGAAATGTCTTTGAAAGATGGATATAAGAATAGTGATATCATAGAACGGTGAGCTTTGTACAGAGATATTAATAAGAAAGCGTAGAAAAAAGTATATGTGGTGGTTGGGCCATGTGGCAAAAATGAGCTTACACGAAGTGATTGATGGTGGTCAGTGGGGCAAGGTATGTATGCAAAGACGGTATCATGAGGAGATCTGTGGTTTTCGCCTACCCTTATAAGGAAGAGACATAGGTTTATAAATAATAAAAAATAAACCAGTATATTAAGTCATAAGTTATATTAAAATATCTATAAGAAGTCCAAAGAATAGTAGTTCTATTTTATACAAGATTGATCAAACAACCGATGCTGGCGTTAAGCTTTTTTAATAAATTTTTGAAACCTGCAGGTTTAGAGGTATACAGATAGCCAAGGCATTCCATTGCGTAAATGACAAAACTTAGTTCTGTGAATGAATAGGCACTCGGACTTCTGATATATTTCAGTAACAAAGCTCAAAGGGTTGATATCAATGACGTGGGATCTTCTGGATCCATGGTCCGAATAATAGTATCACAGGAATCAATCTTTGGTCCATTTCTGTCTAAAGTGTGCGTTAACGACTTACATGGCCTTGTTAAGGACGTTCGTGAAATGTTATGGTAGGCGTAGGATACTCTATGGTTATGCAAGATTAAAAGTTAACAACGCTGAAAGATAATAGCGACGTCATCGGTATATAATTATAAGAATATTACTATGTCTAAAGTTGGAAAATGTTTTTCTGCTAATGACTAGTTAATCAGTTATGCTAATGACTATATAAGAAGTTACTTAATAGGAAAAAATCTATGTAATTCATGCTTTGAAATGTTAAACATTGATCTGACACTAATATGAAACGAGGAATTAAAGTTTGTCGTGATTTCGGTATCGTGACAATTAACTACGATAACAGCTTTTTATGGGCTTCTTAAGTAATTATTGTTTAATAGAATAATAAAATAAAGCAATAAATAAAAGCAACAATAAAAAATACAGCTATATTAATTACGGGATTAGGCATTGAAGGTTAATGAAAGGATTCTGACATTTTTCCGTAGATTTTCATCATCGAATCGAAAACTATTACGATAATAACAAACCACAATTTTACATTAAATCGGTAACATAAATATAACTTTTTCGTGCGTTCACCAAATCAGAAAGGAGGTCGTAAAAGAATGATTTCGTTCAATTAGCCATCGCCGAAGATTGATGTCGCGTAGAAGTTTTATGGACGTCATTAAAATTGTCCCGAAATGTCGCTCGGCGGGTGCGAACTCGTCATAAAACTTGAGGGAGGTTTGAGTGCTTCTGATGTCGTTGAGTTTGCGGCTGCGGCTATATTTTATATTGTAACGATAGCCCTTTATAACAATGGTGCATCGTCAATCTTGTTTTTGTGTAAATAATCGACTTTTTTCGTCCAGCGCGAAAAGAATCGATTATTTTTAAGTGGCGTGAGCAGTACTTATTTTGTGTAGCAAATTTAATATTTGTACAAAAACCATATGCGATTTAAAACCAAATGGATTTTAATCACTTTTGTAGTTTCAATTTTGTCATGGGGTGAGGTGCAAACCCACATGGATTTCAAATATAAAATTATTTCATAAAGGATCTGTCTAAAAATAATTTTACTAAGTATTATTATACACAAGAATAAATGGAAAATTCAAAATATTTTCTAATGAAAAATGCTCACTTTTCATAATAATCACATCTAGGACATGATGGAATTTTAAAGTAGTAATTTTGGATTTAAGGATTGGCGTTCTTTTAATTTTACCAGTTTTAACAATAACGCAGAAAATGAAAAAATGAACTTCTGCAATGGCCGAGTTTCTCCGCGGTCATTGAGAATAGTACGGTCCAAACAAGAAATAAACCTTTATCGGAACTTGAGCTTTCTTTTGATAGCCATAAAGCCCAAGCAATTAGTTTTGAGATACCGTAATCATACAGACAGGTACTATGTAAATGTAGCAATTGGAATTCACTCAGTATTACCAATATTTAAAATGGGCGATTTTCGTGATTTCTCAAACGAACTCCGCCGAAGTTATATAAATTCTTTTTTATTCCGGTAAAATTGGGCATAATTCATAGTAATGACTTCAAATGCCCGTCCTTGTTTCAATATTGCTAATAAGATTTATTATAAAGGTCAAATTTAATACAAAAACATTTTACGCGAAAAGAGCGTCTTCAAGGACAATTCTATACTCGGAACACGTATTGGTTAAGTAAATTACAACTTTCAAATTTATACAATAACCATTTTAATTTGATTAATCGGCTTACAGAGTATATTTTTTGAAGAGTTTTCATTGCGTAATATAAATATTGCGTTTTATAGATAGTACGTTCGTATTTATTTAGTTTGTCGCTACAACTACATGCTTTGGTATTTTATTTATTTTTACAATTTTTTATTAAGCTTCGCCCGTCCGTGGATCTGTTTGTATGTCAGGCGCGAAAATTTAAAACTTATTTTTGATAGAAAATCTCGTCTTGATCGGATCAAATGTATGCATGCATAAACTGTACATCAACAGGTAAAAATTAAACCACTTATTCTGTGACTTGAAATGCATATTAATCTATGGGCTCTGGAAATTGTCGCCGAAGTGGTGACAACGGTCATTAACAACCGTCAACATGTATTAGGCCAGTGTCCAATCGAAAATAAGATGAACGCCTGCGGATGTGTATGCATTTGCGAAGGGATAACAAAACAATCCATTTGTACGTATAACGATTATCTAATCGACGGATACAACGGTTTGATGAATTTAATCTGGTATAGCACTCGTGATTCAACAGAGGGAATTTTCCAATAGTTATTTGCATCGAATACAAGACAGGTAAAATGCATATAAAGCTTTAATAAAATATAATAAATGACACCGGCTGAAGCTGCAGTCGGTGCCGTCACTGCACGGACGAACTATTGAACGGCTTTTGGTATTTTTAAGTTAAAAGGGCTAAAGTTTTTTTATAAATAATAGTCAATGTTAAATAAATAATACGGCTAGATCTTTAATGAAAGGATGAAATTGACAATGAAAATTAACGATGAAAAAGACAAGTTCCGAGCATAATAATATTAAAAGTTATTTAAAACATAAAAACAATTATTTTTCAAACAAAAAGAACACGTCTTCTTTTATTACAGAATTATAAAAAAATAATTGAAAAAAATTAATTGGTCTATAACAAATTGTTTTTTAAATGAATAAATAAAAAGAATAATAAAAATTCTTTTTCGAAAATCTTAAAGAACAATTTATGATTTTTAGACAATAAACGGTTCCTTAATTTCGATATTTAGTGATAAAAAAACGATTTTCAATTAATAAATGTATTTTTTAGCAACAAGTAAATGTCTTTGAGGAACCGTTTTTTCTCACAAAATCATTATTTTCATCAATAAATATTTTTGATTTACTTTTTATGTTAATAAATTTGAGTTACTCATAAACAATGTATTTGTTTATAACAATTTTTTAAACAATGGTAGTAAGAAATTATTTTTTTAATTAGCCTTCAACCATACTAAGATTTCATTCACCTAATTTTCATGAGATTCCGGTCGACTTCTAGAACCATGCTCATACGCGGTAGAGCCATGCTGTCGTAAATTGCGAGCACGAAAATGAGTCGGCTCGGCCAGTGCGATACAAGACTCTCAAAGATTATAAGTTTAGCAATAGCTTTTGCTATTGAATTTCGTTCGGTGAATGACAGTTTTAGTGGCACCCTTCCCCTTCACCATCCCACTTCCCTTCTGCCAGATATCCTACCTTACCTAAGGCGCCGGCAATACGCACCTCCAAAATTGCGGTATAGGGGCGGCGATGACCACCTATTTTCCGGTGACTCGCATACTAGTTTGCCTATAAAAACTGCTATGGAAAAGGAAAAAACTATAGATATAAACATATAATAAATTAAAGCGATAAAAAAATATAAACTTCTTAATTTAGAAATTTAAGCTTTCGAAATGTTTATTTGGCATATTAGCATATGGCAACAATCGTGCCGATAATTCACAACTTAACCAACGCTATAAACCCCATTAACCGCATCGCTTGATTTGTTTGAGAGATATTGTTACGGACTTTAGTATTTAAATTTGATAATATCTAGAAAATATGAGTAAAAAAATATATCATTTATGAATGTTATGTGTACGGGCTTACAGTTAAAGATTTTTTTTATTGTGTTTTGTATATTAAATAGTTTGAATATTTGTCTTTTATTACTCGGATGGGTATTAGTTATTTGGATTATTTGTAATGTTTGTTTACCTATATTTTTGTTTATTTGTTTTATTTATTGAAATATTTCTTGTTTTATTGTGTATAACTGTGAATACGAAAGAATTGTGATGCACATATGAATTGCATACTAAATGTGTGCCTTGATGGGGTGACCAATAGGGGGCCGAGAACCGGAGCGGTCTGTATGGTACGGCTGCAAATCGGTGTACCGAGCGCATGTGACGCTCCTACGTAAAATATGTTAAGTGCATGGCCACGCCTCCTCGTGTGTAATGTATGCAGTGCATATGTGCAGACAGATACGCTGTCTAGAAATGGCAGTCATTTTGGTGCATCCGTCGCAGGTTGTACTCCGGCCGCCATATGTCAAGCTCATGCTGAAATACAGAAGTTGAAATATCCACGCTGTCGTAAACCGTAAGAAAATTGTTCTTCGAGGCGATGTTAGAAGAAATACGAACTGCGGGCTTAGGCGGCGATGGAGAAGTCGCCGTGACAGATATCAATTACGAAAAATTCGGATATCACTCAGATATAATAATGTTAAAAAAAATTAATAGTTATTTTTAAGAAAAGGGATTTTTTTTCAAAATTAGTTTCACATTGTCTTTAGTCTAGTAAACGAACTTTTTGCAATCAGTGTGCAAGTGATTTGCGTAATATGTCTTTGCAATTATAAAATCATAGGAATTCATGTAAACAGCAATATTAAAAACCGGAAATTTATTGTTGGAGGCCATCCATAAATTACGTCACATAAATTATCCTTATAATAATTTCCGGTTAGGGTAAAAACCTTTTTTGATCCCCTCGTCCTTGTCACAGGTGGTCACACTTAAATAATGAAAACAGAAGTTCTTACATTTTTTTTTGTTCCAAATACTTTAAATATTGGACAAAACAAAACACATAAACCTTTTTCCGTTTTCGTATTTCTGATTGGACGTCACAAAGCTTTTGACCTGCTCCTTGTCGCGCATTGTCACATTTAGTTGACTGGTCAAACGTGTTACGTAATTTATGGATGGCATCCTACAATACACGTTAATACATCATTTTACCGATCTTTACTATGATATTTATCAAATATTTCATACTTGTCTCATTTATTTTCTATTGTGTACCGTAAAAAGTTAGTTCTTCCCGCAGGACAATATATTCTACGTAGCGCAGTATATCTTCATGCGCTTACATAGCGACCTTAAAACAATACGCAGAGCTTGAGAGGAATATCAAATACTTTAATAGTGTACAAATTCATAGGTGTCTCACACTTTTGTAATGCATACTACCAGCCGACACGTCGAGGAAAATTGCTGTGATGTTTAATTTCGTTTGTTCTCTATTCTAATAAGCGAACTGTACAAGTTGACTGTAATCAAATAACTTAGACCCTTAAGCTTGGATTAATCATAGCGTATGGCCGACGACGCGTCGTAACTCGAAAACGTGTGAAAAGGGGACCGAGCCGGCGGTCTGTGTGGGCCCTTCGGAAATCTCATTAGGTCGGTAAACATTGTCGCGCGAGTTCCAAATTTTACTTCCGTTATTTTTAATGAAAGGAAAACATTTTGAATGCAAATCCGGATCGTTACTTGCCTCTGAAAGTGACTTCCTTCCCCGTTAAGTGTTAATGAATATCAAACACGTGTATTGTGAATAATGATTGATGTAAATAGATGGGTGTTTTTATTGTTTCATGAATAAATATATTTCTTCGGTGATTGAAGGATATATTTGTATTAATCTTTTTAAATAGTAACGAAGTAGAAAAAAATATTCTACTTGAGTGTGTACAAAAAACGAAAAAATGCAATACAATATTTAACGATGTATATATACTTGGGAGAGGGTTATGTCTACATACATTATAAAGCAAAGTTTGGGTAGTTTTCCATGAAGTTAAACTTGAAGTTAGAAGTCTGATTTGCATGTTATAGGCTTTCAACCCGGATTTTGTGTAACAATACTAATAATTGCATTATAATAATAAATAATTTTAAGCTTTATTTCATCATAAACTAATGTTTTGTGTGTTCACAAAAAAGATATGACGTACTATCAAATTCTAATAATCAATTATTCCTACAACACTAATTGTAGTATTTTTAATGTTATTTAATTTATTTCCAAAAGTACTAGCGAGCTCATAATTTGAGATTGTTTTGCGATTATACATTGAGTAAGCATTTTATTTTCTTCAAAATTATATAATTTCTATGTTTCCCATTATCCGAAGGCCAAATCACTTCGATATCATCAGGTATATATTTTTCTTTATCTCATGAACATTTTCAAATCTCACAGAGGTTATATCGCACGGCAAACACTTCAACGGAACACGGAGTAATCTTAAACCTCCACTTGAGTGAAGTTAGTTAAACTTTTGCTATAAGCGATAAACAGATAATAATACGGAACAATGAAAGCACCTGTGAATCGAGTACCGGAGTTAAAGTTTCACGACCTCACCTCATAGATTTCAAGTTAAGAATTGCGAAAGAGCCCTATATTCACTCGGGGGGTTTCATGCCGGTCACGTATTTCATTCGGTCTCGTGTTCAACCTTTGCCGCGATGAGATTCCGCGGATTTACCTCAAAACGTGTGCTCCCACATGGAAACATTAAAATTTATTAAACCCAATCTCATAATAAGACGTACGATCTATTTTTGCGTTAAGTCGAATGTAGATTTTGCGAGGAGCGCGCGCGGGCGTCGACGGTCTGTCCGGAAACTCTGCATTATCATTCCGGTCACGGATTCCATTATTTTGGCGTGGGTAGTTGAATTTTAGAATCGTAAGAAAAGATATTTTTACCGATGTACACCGATCGTCCGGCATGTTTGCGTCGTTTTCCACAACTTCGGGAAAATTAAATATTTACGAATCCTTCTGGTTCCCGAACGAGCGGACTTTTTTTTTCCGGGCTCGTGCCGTCGATGACGTCGTGAAATGCAAATTGGGAAAAATCGAGAGCGAATTGTTTAAGAACGCGACGAGGTACAAGGCGAGTTATTTTCCTGTTTTGGAGTCTAATAACAATTCCTGCGACCTTGGACGCGTTGTAGCGAAGATAAAAAAAGGCGACTGTGACATTCTATTGTGGGAGATGTACAGCAAATTGTAGTTGAAAGAAGTTGGATACTAAGCAAAAAAAAAATGATGACGTAACTTGGATTTATTATGATATAGTTAAAATAAAATTAAAATTAATTAAATACAAATGGCATTATTATTTGACAAGAGGTTTGCTGCCTTATTGTACAAAATGTGAGCGTACCAGACTTTCAAGCGTATTTTGTGTGACGTCACTAAGTTTGAAGTCATTATTTTGTATTATCTTCTCTGTCAAATCGCCAAATTAAAATATTTAAACCTAAATATCGCTTTTTCCAAATGAAAAATAGTTGTCAGATCAGTTTTTGGAATCCTGTCATATTTTTAGGGTTCCGTAGCCATAGAGTGCTAGCAAGACCTTACTTATTACTGAGTTCTGCTGTCCATCTGTCTGTCTGTCCCTTCTTTTGTTACAAGGATGTATTGTTTGATCCGCCAAAGGTTTTTTACTGTATACACTATTATGACAATTGTAACAAAAAACTATAAAAATAAAATAAAGTCAAAATTAAGGCGATCCCCGTACAAGAAACGTACTTTAATCCGTGTTTCTTAGTCGATTTTAATTTTTGTCCTTATTTTTTATGAACTATATAAAAAATGTATATAGTGTTAAATATTGTTCGGTGGTACGGAACTCTTTGCAAGCGAGTCCGAATTGAACTTGGTTGGTTATTTTTTTTGTTTTACTAAAATACTATTATACTATTATCTTTGAGTTTTCAACGTGTAATGTAAGTCGCCTGAATATAATAATACCTGTATAAATCATTTTCAGCTAGAAAATATCGTTTTTTTATTACTAGCAAAGTTTAAAATGAATTAAAAAAAGGCATAAAATATAACTCTTCGTATGCCATTTATGGTTTCAAGTTCAAAACCAGTTCTTAAAATAATTTTTTTGAGACCGAAGAGCTGATATATTGTACATTTTCTTTTAAATTAAAATTTTTTTCAAGGTATTCAGTTCTTTCATTGCCCATCAAAGTTACTCAACCGTGCTTAAATTGGTTAAAACAACGCTAAACAGTCACTTTAGGAAGGCTTATCTTTGCGACGCCAAAGCAAAAAGCAAAAGTTTGTCTTTGAATGTAATTTAAAGTTTAATTTTTCTGTTTTTACAACGAAAATATTCCATTTATCGGTGAGATAGAGTATTTTAATTTTACACATAAAAAAGTTTGGAGGGAAACTTCAATTTGGAGTGTCCATCGTTTTTTCCCATAATTAATAGATTTTTTTTCAACACTACGAAAGCCAGCCAGTGTCTCTTTGTCAACAACTTCCGTAAAATATTCAACCTGGCCCGGTATCCACAGAGCCATCGGATATCCTTTGTATTTATGTATACCTTTACGATATATGACTCACCTCCCACACGTCGCGTGTTTGTCTTTAGACGCCCGCCCACGAGAGGGCGTGCGGTTAGCGCAACTAAATTCGTCCCTTGCTCACAATCAGCGGTACTCAAACCCCAAACCACACTACCAATATAGCTTCTCTATTATTGAGCGTGTAAAATATGTTAGTAACTTTGTTACTATCGCAAATCTGAAAGTGCTACGGTGTATAATTGCCATGAGATTAAATATACATGTATATCGAATGGAAAGTATTGTGAGAAAAGTTTCTCACAAGACTTGTTTTGTTACTTTTTGAAGTTAACTTCATCTAGATTAAGAAATTTCATTTAAAAAGACAAAATCTGATAAACGGCTGACTCCGCAGGCCATCCCCGAAATTTTCCGCTATGATATTTATCGATATGTTTATGAGTTCCTTGATTTATAAACATCGTCTATCGGTTCTTGAGTTCAAAAATTTGAAAGACGGTTCACCCTGCAGGTCATATCTGATACTTCTTACTATTTTCGAGTTCAAAGCGTCCAAAAATAAAGTAGTAGTAAATTGTTGAGCTCATCTTGCTCAAGAAATCGGTATCAATGTTTTTTCAAGCCCTTCGAGCTTTAATATATATTTACACATACGCGCGCGCGCGCACACACACACAACACACACACATATTAAAAGAACAAAAAAAATATAAAAAGCTATACATTTTCTAATCAAGAAAGAAAATTTTCAAATTCCGCGCTATTATAGATGCCGCTCTGAGAGTGCACATGCGGTGTACATGTAGTAGGTGATACTCATTGATCTATAAAAAAAGAGAAGATGCACATTGCACAGTCTCGCGGGCAAAAACGGCTGCAGTAAATTAGTGCTAAAACAGACATTTTAGCACTTTATAATTATTCATATACATATATATATATATATATATATATATATATATATATATATATACACACACACATGAAATAAATAATTATAAAGCTAAGTTAAGCATAATATGGTTTTCTTCCACCATTCCACGAATGACTTGTTTTAGAACACAACGTGAAATAAGCCTTATTACCTTCCAATAACAAAATGATCGTTACTTGTTCTCTTTGTATTTGAAAGTAAATTATGTTACGACATTTCGGTTGAAAAGTCAGTTGGTATATAATGATCCTTCCTTTCTTTTTCTTTGGCACTACAAAATGGTATCGTAAAATGTAAGGTTTTTATTTTTGTATTATGTACATTTTGTACCATTTTTCACTGTTGAAATAGTAAGCGATTGTACATCTTCTCTTTTTTATACGTCTATGGTGGTACTATGTTTTTTTTTAAATCAACAACAAAATGACTGCAATCAACCGTAGCTATTATGATTGCTGCATAACGGGATTAATACCGCTATAAATAGCGAATTTACTTTTATTTTTCGTTGCCTGTTGACATAGAAAGGTATTATTAATAAAAAAAAGCTGTTACAAGCAAAATTACATTGAAATCACTCAAATTGTAAGGATGCTTATTGATCCCACAAAACTCAACCATGCAACCATAAGCCACTTTAAAAGATTTTTCTGTTTTCTCTGTGCTAATAAGATCAACTTATGCAAATTTGAATGAAATTGGTAAAACTATGAGGATACTTAGTGATACTCACGAAAGCCTAAAATATGTACTTCGCATGTTAAACTAGTTTCTATTTATTTCAATATAAAATTTTATTTAAATTAGTAAGAGTATAAGAGTTCGTAATAATTTTCAAGAAACTCTCAAAATATATTTTATGTATACGTATCTTTTCATTAGTTTTCAACAACATATATATTAAATTTTACTGAAATTGATTAAATTATATGGATTTTTAATAATTCTCATAGAACCCAAAAAATATTGTATCTCTTTAGATTGAATTTTAGCTATCTTTTGAACCAGGTTTTATTGTAATATGTAAAACTAAATATGTTTTTAATAAATTTTAGGGAACCCCAAAAAAAAAGTACCGTATATCTTTTCTTTAGCTTTCAGCTACCTCCATGCAAAGTGTTATTGAATTCAGTAAAACTATAGGAGTTCACAGTAATTCTCATGGAACCCTGAAGTGTATTGTATATGCTTTTATTGAACTCGAGCTAACTCAATAGTAAATTTTATCTGAAACGGTAAAACTATAAAAGTTCTAAGTAATTCTCATGGGACCCTAAAATGTATCGTATATGTTTTCATTTGTTTCTAGCTAAATCTCGTAATCAATTTTATTGAAGTCGATAAAGCTATAAGAGTTATCAGTAATTCTCTTAGGAACCTAAAAATGTATAACATATTCTTTTATTGGTTTCCAGTTAACTTCCTACTAAAGTTTAATCAAATCGATATAACTACAAGAGTTCTTATTGATTCTCACGGAGCCCTAAAAATGTATCGTATATGTTTTCATTCGCATATCCACTAGACATTATTGAAATTGCGAGTTTTAAATAATTCTTCCACGGATGAATCAACACCTTGATAACTTATATTATAGACATTTTTCGCCCTCAGTTTCACCGGTGTGGTCATAGAACAAATTCTTACAACTTTTATATTGACTGATGGCATGTTTCCGTCATAATCCTTATCCTAAATTCCGATTTGAAAATGTATAAACGCGTTTTTAGAACTTCGTTCCGGATTCTGCTCTGAGAACTCGGGGAATTCCGCGTATATGTGCAGGCGTTCGCGGACGACGTGATCCTCGTGTTCTCCGGTCGGTCGGCTTCGTCGGTGGAAGAGGATGCCGACCGGGCGTTACGTGCGTTGTTGGGGAGTTAAAAATAAATTGACGTTCGTGCCATCGGATACACATTCGATGGTGCTAACCAAAAACTTGAGTATAATCATCCAGTGGTGCACATGAATGGTGAGGAGATAAAGCCTGGTTGGCGAAATACGCCTCTTCGGTCTAATGATCGACAGGAAGCTGACCTTCATTTCCCATGTTGCCAAGGCTTGTAAAAATGCTACAAACATTTACATTGGAATAACCAGAGCGGCCAAGGTGATGTGGGGGTCTGAGTACGGAGATTGTGAGGACCATATGACCTATATGCGTTGCCGTGATAGAGCTGATAGTGCTGTATGTTTCGTGCACTTGGGTACCGGCGACGAGGAAGCTCGGCGTGCGGAAGTTTATCACTAAGCGAATACAGTTCTAGTTCTAATCATTCTTCAGTACCTTGCAGTAGACAAAATAGAAACTTTACTCTGTTTGCAGTCTGCGACTTATGAGTGAGGTTAGCTAAGACAATAACAGGTCTGATGCATTGTAGATATACCTTTTTCATTATATTTAATGACTAACAGAGTATTAATATTTTTTTTACAAGAAAAAGGTAATCAGGGGAGCCAGCACGGAAGAATGGCCAACATGCCGAGGGAAGCACGCGTGGAATAACTAAATACCTCTTTCTTCTTTATATAACACAACTACATATAACCTGTCAATTTTATTCAATAATGTCACATAGTTACTGTTTGTATACACAGACACGGAGCAATATTTAATAAATAAAATATTTCATTGTCCTATTTTTTAACATACCGTATAGGTAGAATGGTCGTTAAAAATTAATATTTTTGCGACGCTTCCTACGAAGCTACTTTTTGTTGTGAAGACACTAGGATTTTTTTTCTAAACGACACTTGTCCTAAGGCGATCTAAGTTGATTTTTTAGTAAAATCATGTTTTTTTTTTCGTATATTTTTCCTGATAAATACTATTTTATCTAAAATTTAAGCAATTCTAGAACTCAAATAAATAAAAACCCAAAAAGAAAATAAAATTTCCTAATTTTTTTCACTTGATGCTTTCTTTTGTATTTTTAATACTTTTATTTTTATAATTATCTAAGGTTTTAATAATGAATTCTTTCTGTACTTCATCTTTTTGAACAAATCATTGTACTCTCGTATTAATTTCACGCCTCGCTCTGAAACATCGTTCACAACTGACAAGTTAGTTATGGTTTCCAAACAGTCCTGATGAATAGTATCTTCTTACTAGTTTAAATATTTTTTTCCATCCAGTTCATATTTAGATCAAGTCAAAAAAGAAAAGAGTTCATATTAACAAACTGTTTTAATCCTTGTTCGAATGATTTTGGAATATCTAAACAAGATACTTCAGTTTTCCAAGAAATTCCTATTTGACTGTTGTCTGATTGAATCAAGTTGTTCTGTACTGTATGATGATTTGCACAATTTTTGACTATTTTTTTTGTTTGTATATCTATATTATAAACAAAAAAAAAAAAGATATTGCAAAAAAAAACACGATTTTACTAAAAACTCAACTAAAACCTCTTGAAGCATGTGTTGTTTTCAATTAAAAATTCCTAGTGTTTCCTTATCAAAATGAAGCTTTTTAGAGGATGCTGCAAGAAATTAGTTTTTAATGACAAGTACACCACTATAGAGCATAGTTCCTTGACAAAATGACAATTAGTTGAATAATTAGTAGTCCCCTAAGTATTATTAGCCCAGGGCCCTAAAAATTCACCAACCGTCCCTGGACGTCCGAGTCGTGAAGTGGCACTTCCCGGAAATTATGGAGAACTCAAAAAAAAAGATAATTTTTGGGCTATTGTGGAACAGTAATAGATAGATGTAGGAAATTCAAAAATTGAGGAAATGGAAAACAATGGAAAATATAAAAAGAAAAGTGAAGTAATGATAAAAGCGTGGTATAAATTGGAAAATAAAATATAGACTTATATATTATAAAAAGTAGTCGAAAATAAGTTCAAAGATGGTTGGGTAGTAATCCATTAAGTAAGTACTTCTATCTTTATCTTGAGCTTCTAAAATATTATCAACCACATCGAGCGTTGCAATCGAAGGACTCATGCGAAAACTTGATCGGTTTTCTAGTAAAATATAAATCGTCTCTAAATATTTCGACAACGGATCACATGTCAACCTTTCTAGTATTTTTGAGGCGCATGATAGAATGCTAATACGTTTACTTAGGATGTAAATCCAGGATCTGAGAAGCATTAGGCTTCTTAGATATAGGTGTAATTTTTGCATTTTTCCAGTTCGTCGGGCAAGTTTGTGTTTCTAAGCTTCTAATTATAATAGTTGGCAAAATGAGTGTTGTTGGCAATGATGCCAATTGATATTGACATGGTGGTACTAACTGTAGTGTCAACATGTCAATATCATTTAGAACCATTCCTTTGGCTTTCGTCTTAATAGACATTATTATTTTAGCCAACTCGTAAGGCGTAATAAGTTTCAATTTGAAAAACGAATTCCAGCGTCGTTTAACTCATAAAACGCAAGTTCTGGTATTGTTAAATTGGAATTGGTAGGTATATAAAGAAAACAGCGATTAATTTCACTCGGGTTGTTAAATTACGGTGGCAGCTCCAAGCCGTTATCACTCGGTACGACGTGCCGTTATAAGTTTCTCCACAGTCTCGAATCAGTTGTTATTAATGTTATATTCACAATAAATCCACTTTTCAGCATGTATTGCTTTTATGACCATGATTTTAAGCTGCTTGTGTGTTTTTTCTTTATTTTTTTTGATATAACGGTTATAAGCGTTGTTATGTAGTTGTATCATGTATATATGTAAAGAAATTACATTTCTTCGTGCTTACTTTGACAATCCGTAGTCAATATGCTGGCAGCTTAGAAGAGACGTCTCCGCTTGTGTATAGACGACAAATGTCAATGATTTTTTCAAGTTAGAGAGAGTACTAAGCGAAATACAATATTATAAAAATTAACAGGCGCAGGGAATCGACAAAATAATGAAATAGCTTTAAATGTCATTTCTTTGTTCTTACAGAGCAACACATTTATTTAATTTGCCGATTCCTAAAGAATCCGGACGAATTCGTCTTACATATATATATTACAGCAGGTTAGCCATGATTTAGGTACTTCTCAAACCACTATTGATGTTTCGGGTGCATATTCGTCAAATGGTTTTAGAATATGGTTGTAAAAACTTTGTAGCATTTCATTTACATTGTCCAGATGTCCAATTTCTGTCCACTAGCCCTTATTGAAATGATAAAGGTTTTTATACAACGTTATTTTATAATTCTGGGTTTGATTTTTCTACATAACCACTCTAATTAAAGTATTGCCAATCGGTAATGTTTACTTAGTACCTAACTACAAACTCATTAGCTATATTTAGATTTTAGTGAGAGCTAAAGTATAACAGCGACGTGTCTGGAACAGATTTTTAAATAATTATCGACACAAAAGTGAACCAGTATAGGTGACTTGAAGATTGTCTGCCTTGCGTTTGTTTCATGATAAATGTTTTCCATCACGGGGAACAAACAACTGGAGCAGAAAATCGCCCTAAATGGGATGAGTGAAGTTGACGCTATTTGAATTGGCTTAAATTGAATTTAGGTTAGTAACTGGCTTATGCCTACAGCAAACAGAATGTGACTTATTTCTGAAAATACAATATATGTACGAATTAATATACTGTGAATAAATATTATTTGCCACATATTTCATAAATTAGAATTAGGTGAACAAACAATAGGTGAATTAAAATGAGAGAGTTTCAAGGTATTTTCATTTATGACTGGTAAATAAATCTAGTTGCGATATAACGAAACATAAATTCTAGAACATGACGTATATAAGTATGACGTAAATAAGTTAATTTTACACAACTTCGAATTATTGAAAGGTTTTTAAGGTCTATGAGTGCCATTTTGTTTTGTTTACAAAAGGTTTTTGACGTGAACGCTCATGCGACGGCTGATAACGAAAGAGTCCATCTATCCTCGTTTTACTGTCTTCGCAGAAGAAGCCGAAATCGCATAAAAATTCTTTTGAGTAAAATTGCAATGATACTAATAAGCTATGAATAAAGTAGTTGTTATAACAATAAAAAAATCTATGTCCTTAATTGTCCGGATCAGTGGTACAAGTAATACGCTTTCAAACGCCTTGGTCTCGTCTGATAAAAGCCTTGATATTCATTGCAAAGACGGAGATATTTATTTGTAATGGTTAAACCACAAATCTATATTTCCGGAATCTGGTTGTTTGAATCCATTACCGACTGCGGTCTGTGCTGTCGCTATTTAGGAATAGAGAGAATATATCAGTAATCTTTCTGAGTGACCAACTCGAGCTACATCGTACGACAGACTTACAAAACGAAAGTTTATACTGAATAAAGTACTGTGATGGATGTGTTTATTCATTGAAAGCTAAATTGCTACTTGAGTTACGTTTCGAACAGATTAAAATTAGAAATTGTTTAGAAGTGTAAAAAGATCTCTATTGCAAATCCTTAAGAAATATTCAATCTCCTTACGAGTGAACAGGCTTTCGCTTTTACGATATCGAAGAGAATTCCGGACCGCGTGGTCGAATCCCTTTACCTCCGAGCAGTGGACGCGACAAATAAAATAATATAATAAAAACGCCGTCGCCCGAAAGGGCAATAAAGGAACTCATAAACAGCGCGCCGTGACAGCCGGACGGACGGACCGCCCCCGGCGGTCTGTCTCTTGGGATCCGTCGAGATAGATCATGAGCTTTGGATGTTTTTTTTTTGAGCCGATCGCTGACCCTTATTTGGGAGTTAAGGAGTCAAATTCTACGGCCTCGGAAACCGTTCTAACGAACAGGAAGCGTCCGGTTTTTTTTTTTATTAAAGGTCAACGAGGGCGGCGCCTTGCCACGGATTGGGTTTATGATGAAAATTTTTCAAAGGGATAAATTATTGACATTTTGTTTTGTATAATACAAGTGTGTTCGATGAAAAATCCAATTATTTGTATGGCTAAAGCACAAAAATTATGAACAATAATTGAATATGTTTAAGATAACCGGAATTTCTGTACCAATAGTAATTTAATAAATCGGCTGTTTAAAGTGAAGGCAATGAAATTTTTATGATTGAGTTATCTGTAGTAAAAATATAGGTTATATTTTTGAATAAACTTGTGACGAAAAAAAATTATTGTCTATTTATTGTGGTTGCTGAGAAAGTAATAAATCGACGAAGCAGTAAACTTTAATCAAGATTAAATTCTGAAGTTTTAATATTAATGTCCTTGTCCTTAAGATAAATCATATCATATAAATTTGTTCTAACACAATATATCTAAAAGAATGTTTTTTAATTGAAGTATTTTGGAACAATTGTTTTTGGATGATATTAGTAGAATTAGTCTAGTCGACAAGTTCAAAATCGTGTTAATTCTTAATAAAAGTCTTAAAAATATGTGAGATAGCTCAATGGATTCGGAATGACGTCTGAAAAAATGTATTAGAAGGATTGTACTGTACGATAAAAAATGCAAAAGTTATTAACAAATTTTTGAAGATTTTCAATTTTTTTAACTATAATATATTATAATAAACAAAATAATGACAGCCAAGGAAAATTCAATATATCTAGCAATAGACACCATCTCCAAAAATAACAATAATTGTAACTACATTATATTATTGTAATAATTTGATTGACTTTTAAGTAGTCTAATATTTTTCATTTGATTTTACATAAGAAAATTCAAAAAATATTTTGATCATTGTTTGTTATTCTTAGGTATGTGTTGAGTTAAATTTGAAGTGGGTAGGTATCTACCTACCTTCTTGCGTGGTAAACACATAGATCGTAACTACATATTGATGAGTAGAAAAAGTAATATGATTTTTAAGTTGTAGAAGAATACGCAATTATTTTTTTACTTTTTAGTGCACATTAATTTGTTTTGGAATAGGTTTTGTTTTGAAGTCGGTTTTTTTTTGTTAAAATTTTTGTTCATAAATGTAGAAAATCCTTAGCTACAAAAGATATCCATTATTTTTCATGATACAAATTTTCGATGTAAAGTAATAACCAATCCAACCTAAAGTGGCGATGAAAAACATCGTCGCCCAATTTCAGACCAATTGAGTATAGTTGGTATGTGGTATGCTATGGCTGATAGATAATTACTTTCATACGCGAGTCGGAATAAAACAGGGCAATAAGTGAAACTCATTTTTTGTTGATTATTGGTATAAAAACTTAGTAGAGGTTAAGATTTCACTGTAACATATTCAATCTTAAATGGTCCTAACAAAGTCAATTTAAATATTAATTTTCTAGCGTTTTTTCAACTCCACGTGACATATATTATTTCCGTATTTCTTTTCAAGTGTTTTTTTTTTATAAGCCTCTAAACTTGTCAGAATCTATTTTTTAACCATAACGTTCTGTTTCTCTTCAAATTTTATTCCTGATATTTCTGCTCTAATTTGAAACTTTTTCTTTGATTTAGGCATGTTTTATTTTTGTAAAAAAGGATTCATTTAACATCAAGTGAGTAAACTATATCTGCAGATCTATATTTATAAAATGAATTAATATCGCATTAAATCTCATTTCCGTGATGAGCTATCACTTCTTTACCTGTGTAACTCCAGGAAAATTAGATTTTCGATGTATATCACCAAAACCGGAAAATGGATATACTTTATAACAATAATAATATTATCATTTATTTTACTTTGTCTTTGTCTAACTTAAGTTAGACAAAGACAAAGTATTGTACTTTGAATTAAAAAAAAATATTAATTGTTATGTCGTAGTTTTTAAAGTATAATTTGGGTAGGTGACAGGAAAGTGATATGAGATTTGTGTCGCCTTTATTCATCCATCAATAAACTAAAGAAAATGTAGAATTTTAACATGATTACTTCTGTTGAATTCAAATGACACTGATAATTAATTTGGATTAAAAGTTATTTTTGACTAATGAAGCTTGTATTGTTTTATCATAATTTGTACCATGAATTCTGGAAAGTCTCCCCACGGAAGTGACAGTTTTCTCTATCTGAAGGCATTTTTGTCTGAAAAATATTTATTTAAAGGTATTGAGATTCAGTGCCCAAGTACAAGTAGAGTTTGATTTAATTAAAACGTTACGAAATAAAATTTTCATTTCTAAATTAAATCGCCACAAGGCTAGCCCCTGAACTACCTATGCTTGAAAATTGTCGCGTTTATTATTTTTCCGAATAATTTCCACGGCACAATGTGATGAAATTTTTGGTACGTGATTATTAACATCTGTGAACATTTGAGCATTTGCAGGATTAAAATCATATTCACGAAAAACAACGAATTTCAGATTTAAAAATGACAATGGTGACTTTTGTGATTCGCAGTCTTTCTTTTTCTTTATTCGCAGATGTTTGTTACTACCAATTATTCATTTTTATAACAAACAAACCATAGTAGAAACAGAACTAGCTGTGCGTTAATTCGTACGAAACTATATATTATTCGCGTATTTATTATCGTATTTACGTATTTTAATTTTTTTTCCGTGGCGGGATCTACAAACACTAATTGTAAATTTTTGGTTAAAGATTAGATTATTGTGATTGTAAAAGCTTAACAAAAAATATGAAAATTAGCTTTTTTCAAAGGCAAATCGACATCGTAAATTCCTTTTAAAATATCTTTCGTATTCTCTAAAAAGTTAGATTTGCCTTTTGTTTCTTCTTATTTATTAGAAATCACACCGTGTACAGTGATTTCTTTATCTTCTCCAGTATTTATACATAATAAAAAAAAATATCGTTTCTAATTCAAATTATCTACTACTTTTAACACAACTCTTCATTTTACTTTGGAGCACTGTACGTGATACTTGTATTTTTTTTTTGCGAAATTAATTTTGATATACTACCGTCGAACATATCTTTCTCTCCAACTTTGATGGTCTAAATTTTTTTAGTAGATTTAAAATTCATTATACTTTTGACGGATTAATTACTCTTGGTAATTCTATTTTAACTTTTATAGTGACTTCTATTCTTTATCACAAATAAAGCAAAATGATTGTGCTTAGTTCTAAATTACCTATGACTGTAAATTATATATTAAAAAAAAAATCCAAATGAGAATTAAATGTTTTGACGTGAAACGTCTTCAAGTTCGATAGTAAGGGAACATTTGCTAAAACCGCATGCACCGAAAACATGTCGCCTCGACGAGTACTGTAATTCTGTAACTACGTGCCATGCGGGATTCATTTGTATATCGTTGAGTAGAGCAGTCATTAATCAGACCTTCTTTACTTGTGCCGCTAGATAGCGCCAGTGCCGCGTACAATACTGCTCAGTTTGACATAAAAATTAACACTTACAAGTGTTTAATTTGCTTATTGACCGTTAGTATGTGTGTGGATTAAAACGAAACTGGTTTAACTTCCAACGAATTTAACTTCATTTTCATTAAAAAATCAAGAATACGTAGACTATGGCACATCCTAGACGTTCACTAATGCGTCAGAAACAGCGAGAAGTGGTTAAACGGATGTTCGATTAACTTATCTTCACTAGAGAACGCATTCTTAAAGTCCAATGCAAAATCCAATACAATACATCGATTTGACGTTATCACGTCAAAACTCAACAAAGGAAAGAATCTAACGTAGCAATTCGAAGTATTATTAACATTTTATACTTTATTACAATAAAGGGAAATATTCGACGCAAGCCGCGAAAAAAATTTATGACGTTTACCGACCTAATGCGATGTCGGTAAGAGTAGCACAAAATTGGTTCAAGAGTTTTCAGTTCGAAGATTTTGATGTCAAAAATGAACCTCGCTCTGGACGATCTGTAACGGATAAAGTCGATGCTATTTTGGAAAGAACTGATTAAGAGCATATCGGACCACGCTCATTATAGGGTCCCGAAGCCATTATTAACAAAATTCACTACAGATGAAAGAAGTACGTTGTTACACTTTTTCCATGTTTCCCGCACAGAATAGTTATAACCACTTTAGTCGCCTATAACCAAAAAAAAGTAGGTATGTTGACTGTTACTATTGAACTAGTGTAAACTAATGTGCATGAGCAAAAAAGGATATCCTTATGGCACTTACGTCCTTTCGTTGAGAAGCGCAGTTTTTTTTAAATAACTCAAAAACAGTATATCTGATCATGTTCAAAGTAATTTTCATTCATAGTGTTTAAATGAAATATAAAAATATGATTTTTTTTTTCATATTTTTTGGACATAAGGGTTTAGAAAATAAAGTGGGTACACAATTCCTGCTATTTAAAAAAACTGAATATACAAAAAAAGCTCCACACTTGGGTCCCAAATGACCTCACTGAAAGAAATGTAATAAATCGTAAAATCATATTTGTGATTTTTATTGAAATGTAATGAAATTTAACCCTTTTTCCAAAGATTGACCACTGCGTGATGAAAAATAGATTAGCTACGACAAGAACATGCGAAAAAGATCATGATTAAAAGGCAAGCAAGCTGCATATACTATAGCGAAACCCGTATGAATTCGCAAGAAACTGATGCTATGTGTGGTGGGATGGTGGGATTGGAAGGGCATTATTCATTATGAGCTTTTACCGCCGGGTTAAACTGTCAATTCAGTTTTCTATTGCCAACAGCTGATGAGACTTAAGCAAGAAGTAGAGGAAAATCGCCCGGAATTGATCAACAGAAAGGGTGCGGTTTTTCACCGCTTAATAACGCCAGACCACAAATATTTAAACACTCAGTAAATATTGAGAGAGTTTGGTTCGGAAGTGTTATAGCCCTGACCTTGCACCCCCTCAGACTTACACCTGCTTCGGTTCCTTCAGAATTGTTTTTGTAGTGTTGGAGAGGACTATCAAAACTAGTTGTCGTAGTTTTTTTAATCAAAAGTTCCAAAATTTCTAAACAAATGGAATCATGTCACTACCTACAAAATGGCAACAAATTATATATATATATATATAAAATATAATTAAATGTAAATATAATATGATGGAAAATTATTTTGAATTTGTATATAAAATACGAAAACACTTTTTCCCCGACTTTCTGTGTCAATGTTTTAACGCCCCGGGATCTCTTATTTAATTTTTTCAAGGATCAAGATTTCTGAACAAGACGCCTGCATGTATGTGTTTATGAACGTATATAGTAATAAAAAAGTTATAAGGCTCAATATCATATAATTTTTAAAAGAATTTGACTATTTACGTCGATTGCGGCATTTGAACGGGTTACATGTAGTTCAAACATATAAAAACTTCGAATCGAATTAGTTACGTAGATTTTAAGACTATGTCTACAATTTAACTAATTCTATTTTTCAAAACAAATTTACATCGAATGCAGAAAGAGCAGTATTTCGTAAATAAATAAATAGATTTATTTATGAAATAATGATGTCCAAATATTTTCAAAACAAGTTGTTCAGAAATAAAATTACGAAGTTTTTAACTGATTACAGTATTCGTTTAAAAAATGTTGATGAAATATTGGGCAAATACGATTTTCATTATTTTTTTTTTTTAATATTACACGATACATTATTATTAATAATGTATTGCATAATATTAAGAAGATGTAAAATAATTTATTATACATTTTATGTGGTTAGAGCCATGCTGTGGCAAATATAGCTGTAACACGAAAATGGACCGGCTCAACGATACTACACTCTCACAGAATACATATGTGAAATAACAACTTTTGCTCATGTGTTTCGTCCAGTGAGTGAAAGTTCCGGTGACCCATTTCCTCTCCATCAGATATTATTTTCTTCCTAAATATTCCTGTGGCCAGTTTTTTCGCTTATCAGATAACCTATTCCTTTCTAAAAGGCTGGCAACGCACTAGTGACTCCTTTGGGATTGTGAGTGTCCATGGGCGGCGGTGATCATCTACTCCCTAATGGTTTGTTTGCTCATTTGTTTCTTTAAATGTCATAAAAAAAGTGTGTGTGTCAGCTTCGACGCACGACTGTAGTTTAGTCCTTACAAACGATTATAAATTAAATAGATTAGTGAATGAGGGTAAATGAATGCATTTTTCATATTACTTAAAGCATGCATCATACATTTAGTTATATTAATTATACCATGAATTTGTTAAAATACATAACAAAATCATGAAAACATAAGCAATGATAATTTTATGTAATAAAGTTGTAAGCAAGGTTGATTTTATTTGCCATTTACGGCGTTGTATTTATTCCAGGAACAATATCGACATCATTGAATACTGAGACCATTGGTTTGTGGTAACTAAAATATGACACATATACAGCTAGGGGATGCGCAAGATAAGTTGCGCATGAACATGGAGACTATACACGAGACTGACTTGAACGTAACGTAACGTAACGCAACGCCAAGTTTAATTTTACTCCCCCATAATTTTCCATACCCCGGTCTTATATATGAAAAATCGATTCTTAAGGAGTAAACTTCAAAAACATGGTTTTTACTACTTGATTACAAAATTATTTAGTATAATGCTTCTGTTGTAAATTTCGATAATTAAGTACATTATTTTTATTGAGTTAAACATTTCTATAGATAAAAATCAATGAATCAATCTAACACAGTTACTTACACTGTTACTCATATTCAAACCAATAAGAACTTAAACAACACTACAATTGCCTAAATTAGTTACTATACAATATATTCACAAGTTGGGTCGACGCATCAACAAACGCGTTAAGTACCAGTGTGCTGTGTAAGAGAATGCGTAGCGCTCAGTATACGTATCTTATTACTAATGAATAATTCTTATATAAAAATTTATACATAGATATCTCTGATATAGCCCCTAGTTGTCGCGACAAAAAAAATATTCTGACAAAGACTTGTTTTTCAATTTTACCTATGTAAGCGTTCTCTCTGGAAAAAAATGAGAAAAAAAAATTGTGAACGTGACTGTATGCCATTTCTAGAAATCTCAGGTAATTAGATCGCTGTTAAGTCATTGTTCCTCAATAACAAATGGCACTACGTGATATAGAATACAAATGGCACTCAATAAATAAAAATGTAGGTACATTTTGCATATTACGTTGTAAAGAGGATAAGCAACTTTTCCCGTGGGAAGTTATATCGTATTCCCATAGAAAGAAGCGAGCAAGGCTCGGTTACCTAACTACCTACGTATTAATTAAGAGGGGAACGCCAAGCCGTAAGGAGTCAATGACACACGAGAATTCCCAAACGGGACTTAGCTACGACTCATCAAAGGTGTTCACTTCCACTTAAGCGCGCCATTACATTTTTCAGATCAAAAACAGCGTCAATTTTTAGGCGCAATTTAACGTTGAAGTACTTTTGTACTGTATCACGCCATTTAAAGACATATTTTGGGGCTAAACGCCGTATGACCTTCCAGAATAATTGCTATTGAGATACAAGAAGTGTCCCACATTCATTTTCAAATGTCAATTTACCGTTAGCATTTTCATTCTGATCGGTTCAAGGTCAAGCATTTAATCGTTATGCGCTATCAAAGAGTCAGATATTATTTTCGTAAGTATTTACAGTAATGGTATTGATTCTTTTTGTTCTTAGCCCATATAACAATAATAATAACATTAAATTTTGAAACGAATTTCCATAGTAACATGCCGTTTTTCGTGCGATAAATTAAGACGATCTTAGGGCCTTATTTTTAAAACGCTCGAAAGGATTCGACTACGTAACTTCGCTGATAATCGAAGGGCTTTATAGATTTATATTTTTGACTATCACGCTCTATAATTATCGGACGTAAAACATTCGATAAAATCAACAACAGGGGCCGTTATTTTTGAATCGCTCGAATAAATTTCGTAAATGAAAATTGTCAGATTATCGTATAATTTCAATCAAACCGTCTTTTTGAATATCACGTGCGATAATTTTCGCACGAAAAGTATTCGATAATCAGCGAGTGGTCTGTATTACGCGAAAATTTACGAGCGTTCGAGATAATATATGTCATTAGCTGTCAAGTTAACGAGATAATCATTTGTGAGTTCTGATGATAATCTCGTAATAAAATTTTAGAGCAAAAACTAGCTGATTTTGATGGATATTTTGTATTTTAAGAATTTAATATGTTAGCAGATGACAATGTTGACGAAGTCAGAACTTCTCCTTGGTTTCTACACAGCATTGATGCATTTTCTCTAGGCGATCAACTATTAGTAAAAAATTTTCGTCTTTCAAAACAACTTGTATGGCAGTTTGTTATGGAATCAGCCCACATATTAATCATACTACAAGATCATCATTTATCTCCATCACTACCGAAAAGAAAACACGTTCCTTTAACTTAAATTCAAAGTACAAATATTTAATGTACATTAATTGTAATAAAGTTTTGTTGTTGTGCCTGAATGACTATCTCTTAATCTAATATTTTTTATAAAAAATAATCGAAAACAAAACTTTCCTTACGATAATCGATGAATCAAGAATGAGCATATTTTCATGTAACGAAATGTAATAGGCACGGCTGGTACTATTGTTAATTTAATTCGCTAATTTTATCGAGTGCTCTATAATATTTTGTTTTCCTTTCAAAAATACGTGTTTTAGGTGGAGACGGGTAACTCAGGACAAGCCATAGTGGAAATTGTTGGAGGAGGCCTATGCCAAGAGGCATACTGAGATTAGAGACATTTTATAAGATACGAATGACACAAACGTGTACATCATCCCTAATCCCAGAACAGAAGGGCTTAAATTAATAAATAAAAAGTATTATCGAACGTTTAAAAAATCGTGCCCCTGGTGCTGAGTATGCGAAAAGTTATGAACGTTCGACATATCGATCGCTCGCTGACGGACATTATCGTCTTTTTGGTTTTGAATGAAATCCAAGATGAAATTAATAAATATATTTATGACGTCATAAAAAAACGGAATTTCTAAATGTAATTCTATTATTAAAAAAAATGTATTCTGATATGAGCTAACATTGTGTACAACCCCGAGAATTATATTAATTTGGACATAATATCGGCAAGTATCAATGGAGATTGTTTAGTACCTAGGTACTTCACGACAAGTTATAAGTTAAAAATCAGTTTGAGGAATAAAGTAACTATTTCTAGGTATTCAAAAGAAAAACAAATCGGAAAATCCAAAAGTGCACACCTCAAAATGATCCTTAAATTTTTGATAAAAAACAAATTCTATTGTTGACTTATAAAATAAAATGGACAACAAAAAAAAAATGAATAATTGATAAGAAAAGAGAAATAAATAAAAGCTACTTAACAGCATAAAGAGACATCTATAAGTGCCGAATTGAATTACAATACTTTTACCCTTTTGATTAGCTCAGTGGCGCCGCCATTCGATTCATGAATAACATATGAGCATTATAACGTATTTAAACACACACAATAATTTTTATAAATCAACAATACGGACTTATAAACCAAACAAACATAATTAAAAAAAAAAACGATTGATGACGAATGAGAAACTACTCGCAGTGATTCTAAAGCTAATGAAAAACAAACCCAACCGACACAGATGTAGATATTTAAAATTATGTTTTTAGTTTTTTATTAAAAACGATATCTTGCCGTTTTCAATGGGTTCTTGCTGTAAGTCTGACACTTAAGAAAAACGTCTTAATACATAAAGTTTTAGGGGCGTAATCGTGACACATGCTCTCATGAAATTTATTTTAACAAGAGTTTTTAATATCAGATAAAATAAAACTCCTTTGTTAATATTTAAAAATGGGTGCTTTTTCCTTGACATATTAAGCGATGTGAATAGAACCTCAATCACTTCTCGCATGCTTTTATACTTTTCATAATTAAAAAAAAATCCAGAATCGACCCATTCTATACAAGCATCGCGTAACGTATTTTAGATGTACGCGCAAAATTAAATAAAGACACTCAAATCAAAATGACAAGGTTTCCGCGTCGGGTATGCTATGGGAATGAATATTTGTCAATGTCAAATGTGAAAATTATGAAGATCCCGTATAAAACTATTCAAAATGTAAACGGTATATATAGCGTACATAGCAAATAAACAACATCCAAGAACGTTGATAAGCCACTCAGTTTCTATAGCTTACTGTTTTTTTTTTAATGATAAATTTTTAAGTTCGTTATTATTTAATGGAAAATGTCATCCGTTGCAGAATAGAATAAAAATAGAAGTAAAAAGAAACATTCATGTAAAAAAAATGTCTAAGAATAATTTACATGAGCCAGATTTCAAATGAACCGTATTGATATCCTGATAAATATAACCACGATAGTAAATATATTCCGTGTTTCCTATTTGTGAAAATTGGATGAATAGATCTGACTCTATTCAAGTATTTAACTTGATGTATTTATTTGGGATTCTTGTGTTGAATTTTGATTGGTCAATTCTAAGAATGACTCCAATCCGACGGTTGATTGACACTAAGTACATATACTAAGTTATATTACGTGATTAAATATGAAAGTTGTGGAGCTACGCTAACAAAAAAATGTAAATATTATAATAGTGGATTAAAAGATAGTAGAATTAAAAGTCATTCGGAATTCTTTAGTGTTACATGCTAAAAAAAATGAATTCTACACATACCTTTATATTAAGTTATAGGGGATTAAAGTTACAGTTCTGTAATGCCCCATTTAAAAAATATTTATTTCATTCTGTTTTTTAAGTAAAAATAAATCCATATAATAAACAAAAACCGGCTAAAATTACAAATGCACGTTTTTAATTTTTGTGCCCTTCACTTCAAAATATGACAAAATGTATTCACGATTATCAGCAATGATTTAAACTATGAAATATAATTGTATAGTACTTTGTAGTAAGTTTACACATCTTTTGCCGTCGTACACATTACATTAATCTGATCACTTGAATTAGTGCAGACTTTGTGACACGTTAATAGGCTGCCGTGTATGCCGTGCTTAACACATTATTATCATAAACTCCTCTCACAATTGGGATTAAGTCAGCAACGCGTTTTAACTTAATTTTTTCAAAGCTCAAGATAGATTTGGCTTTATAAAATAAATGTTTTGAAGTGATATATAAGACTAGTGATATTATTAGGATAAGAAAGTATTTAAATGGCTTATTTTACTTTTGGTAACAAAGCCGAGGAAACTAAAATATGGTAGAAAATCACATTTCAGTTTTACCGTGTTAGATAAATGGCAGACATTTTCCGCAACGATAGAACCACATCTATGAGGCTATTCGTCAACATACGGAACCCTTTTTGAGATAGTCCCGATCGGCCGACACTCGCCTACTCGTATTACAGATTCGCGTCGCGTTCCTCGAATACGACCGTTTATACCAGTTGAGCTAGTTCCATCCATCTGCAATTTACGAGCGGTCCCCATTGTAAAAACACCATTATTACCTTGATGCATGGAAACTCGAGACATCTTAGGGCGGAACGATGGTCTTAATACGTACTTTATTATGAGGGGATAAAATAATTATGGCCATTCCGGAAACTTTTTCAATTAAAAAGGTATCAAACGGGCCCGCTCTCGTGATTCAGGCTCTAATAAACGACCATCGGTTCTGGAGTGCCTGTCTGTTTTCTTCTTTTTGATGAAGATTTATTCATTTTATTATTTATTCAATTCGCCTCTGCAATAGGTAACTAAAAGTGTGATCCTAGAGGCTAAATAACCCGCCTGTGATGTTCGAGACAATGATTCCATTACAACCTTTACACCAAGTTCAGATTACAATACCGGTCATTGGAATTTATTTTGAATTTTGGAGATGAATTTTAAGATATAATTCTTGCAGTAAAACTTCTTTAATCGCGCCTTGGGAGTAACTGAAAACCTTTTCCGCTTTATTTCAATTTCGAATTTGGCGCCAAACCAGAAATGTTTATATTGAAAGTGACCGACATTCAGAAACGGCAACTTCAACATAAACCCCTAACACGTTTATAAATATCATGTTATTAATAACTAGCTAAATCCACCGCTTTGCCCGTATAGATATAGAATTAATTCTTAAATTTTTTTTGTCAAGTAATCTCTCCTTTCAATCGAAGTTCCAAATTCGCCCCATATTACCGAAATGTAAAATCGTTTATTGATTTTTATGTTCAGTTGGGATAACTGCCCCAAAACCGAACTTTTATTTCAATCGCGCGCAAGGATTACGCATATGCGTAATTTTGCGAAGGGGACAAGTTCGTGAGAATTCTAAACGTCTGGAGTCAGGAGAACTCACCACCGGGTGAAATGGGTATCGTAGGAGTTGATTTTACATGCGGGAATATGCTTATCATAACGGAAGGTTATTTTACCTCGGCCATGGTGAATATTTAAAAAGGGACATACGTGCATTTCGTTAATACATTAAGTCGCCGGCCCGATCGGGGACGGGCGGGGCTCCCCGGGGTGGCCGACTCGACGTCGCGATAAATCTAATGGACCGGCCATTACTCCGTTTAAGTAGAGTGCCCCGATTTCGGGCAGCCGGCGCGGGCGCGCGGTCTCGTGGGCGCTGTTATTTAAATTAGTGGGGCGGACGGTTATTCTCCTTACGGTTTCCTGGTGCTCCACATTTAGTATTCCTATTATGCGGCCACGCGTCACTGTCCGTTCTGTTATATATATAACTCGGGTTGAGTTTTGGACGACCAGGGAACATTTATTTCTGCGAGTTTCGAACGCATGTTGTATGTATTATGTGTACGGTACGATAAGTCAATGGAAAACGTAACTGTCTTTGCATTGTCGACTTCGACTGGGTTCGTTTATATGCGGGTTTAATTTTAGTAGTATTCAATTAATTAGCGACGAAAACAGAACGTCCCATTACGGAGTGACGTGATTGTCGATTCGTTAACTAGAGATAAAAAAATAAAATCAATAGTTAGTTGATCTGACATTGTTTTGCCTTTCTTGTGGGTGGTTTAATGGCGGAAGTGGTCAGTCAACGCTCGCAGCTCCGCCAGCATGCATAAGATGATTATTTTCCTATTCTGTATCGATCGATGGTAATCTCAATTCCGGTATCGCTCTCGATTGTTATCCCAGTTGGACGTTTGATTTTGATCCCAATACCGTTGTCGATTTCGGTCCCGATCTCCTTTCGGTTCTGGCCCCATTCTCAATTTTGTTCCCCGTTTTCAATTCTGATTCCACTACGGGTCACAGTTCCGATTTGGACGAAACCAGAGGCAAATAATTCCTTCACCTTTTGTATTTCGATCTCGATCAGGCTCTTGATTCTAATGCCGATTCCAAGTTCAATTTTGACTTCGATCTCGTTTTCAATTTAGGTCCCGGTCCTAGATCTCGATTCTGCTTTCCGTTCCGTTTTGGATTGTTATAGCGCTAACGGTCTAAGGGCCTCTTCAACTATCTCTTTTTAACTTGACATTTAGCAAAAAGTCACTTTTGGAATAAAATTCGCGTTCCACGTCTTCTTTTTAACGTTTGTTCGGGCTGAAACTTGTTAAAAGGAAGATATTGAATGCGAATTTTATGTAAAAAATGAGGTTTATGTCAGTATAAAAGGAGATGATGGAAGAGGCTTTAAGACTATATAATATTGATGTTTTGAAGTCTAGTAATGAATTTAAATTTAATGGGGTGCGATTTGGTAAACAATATTTTTGTCAATCCATCTTATGCCAATTGAGGGGCGAAGGTGCAGAGAAATTAAAATTTGCGCTTGTGTGTATTTTCAAATGAGGAATGCGAAAAAGAAAATTATACAATTGGAATGTCATTGTAAAATAAAAAAAAATTCCACAATTACGTCACCTATCGGAATAAAAACTATCCTATTTCTCAAGTTAGATCAAATTATGTACAGTGCGCAAAATTTTACTAAGATTAGTTAAACAGCTTTAGAGTTCATCACTACATCATCACTAGAGTTCATCGCGACACGGGAATTTCGGGAATATATATGTATATAAGATATTGTTACTCATAAAAAATCACAAATTTACTATAACTGGACAATGTACAGCACTTTCTTCGCACACCTAACAGCACGTTAAGCCGTCGATTTCGGTTTTGATGTGACGGACGGAGAGGCGACGAGCGCCAACAAGCCTCACCCCGCGTGGGGCCCGAAGCGTAGAAGGTTAAACGTGCAAACCTCTTATTCCGAAATAAAAGTTTATGTCACCCTGTTACAATAGGCTGACAAAACTTGAGAAAAGTTTTTCCAGTGAAGTTTTGTATATTTTCGTTTGGATCAATTTAATCAGATCCCCATACGAAAAATACTACCGTGTCTTATCGTATCGCTTAAAATGTTAATACAGCGAAAATTGACTTATCGCTTTTCATTTTTTATCATTTTCGTAAATGTACTACCTCGTTATTTGGTACTGAGATAATAAATATAATTATACAATTCACTATTATTGAATATATAACTTTAATTTTCTCCTATATAGACTATCCAAATACGTGTAGTGTCTATCCACGTTTTGTAATTATTTAGACCCGATGGTCCATGGTACTTATCAGTCACATACCACACACCATAAGACTACGTTTTTACTCATTTTCGAGACATGTCTCCCCTGACAGTGTCTTTCTATAAAGTTGTCGTGTCCTATTGATAAATAAACATACATTATTTTCGTTGTCATATTTTATATGGTTTATAAGTTTAACAAAATGTTTGTTAAATTTTATTAATAAATCATCGGAATGTCAAAAAAATTAAATTGATTACAATAAACGAGACATTATAAGAACGCACATTATAAGTGCCATTTGTACAGAAGGAATGAAAGGAAACAACACGTATTTTTATTACTGACTATAATTATTATTAAGTACAAAACTTATAAATGTACAATTATTGACTTAAGTATTTCGTGACAATTCATATTTCAATTTAAGATGTATTTGTTTATTTCTTAAGTTATAATTCTTAATATAATTGTTACCTATATTATAATCATTTCGTAGCAAACGGTGTAAAAAAAGAGCGGACGATTATAAGCAGTATATAAATAATTTAAGTGCAATTCAATGCATGTAAATGGTGGGATGCGGAATTGAATGAATGATATTTTTAAAATGTTGCACACTATGAAAAATCGTATGTGTAAATGAATGTATGATATTGATGGTATAGGGTGTCTACAAATAATGGTAACATTGATGGTGTTTGTTTCGGATGATATAATGAATAAGGTGATTATGAGACAGTCAATTAAAAAATGGAATGAAAGTTACGAACGATTGAACATTTTCCAATATAATGAGTTACAATGCAAATGGAATATAATGGAAATGGTAAACTTGTGAAAATGTAATGGACGTCGTTGGTGAATTGCATTTGATGTGAAGAAATCGACTTCTCTAAATCTAATAATATTAATGATTATTCAAATTTATACTAAGAAAATTATAAAACTGTGATGTCTTTGTAGTATATATGTATACCAATTCTATTAACAAAATATACCATTGCTGTAGACACGTTTAATATAAGTGTTTATAGACACATTAGATATACCAGTGTTTGATTATTATACATTCACTGTAGTCAATAGCAAAAAAATAAAAAAGTCACATAAAATGAACAAGATAAACTAATAGGCATGCATTTTTATTGCAAATCTTAAAAATACAATATCAGTACTCGATAACGTTTTTGATTAAATTTAAAATGTACTGGCAGTGAAGATTATATAGCCAGCCGCATTTTTTCCGACGAGGAAGAAAACAGAAAAATGTGACAGAGAGTTGAAACTGTTCAGTTCCTTGACCGCGGGCGATTCCCTTGCTGTATATCTGGGTAGTCAACATTCGATGCCTTAGGCGCTGGCCTTTGGTGGTTCTGGAAATAGAAAAAAAAAAGGGAATTCAGAAACTGTATTATTCATGTATTAGTAGTAAAAAATAGACATCCTTTCACAGTCTTTAATGTTCAGCATGGTGAACTATAGCGAGATTAAAATAAAAATGATAAGGTTAATCGGTTCTTCGAACCAGATGGTCAGGTTAGGCGGTTATATGTATGTAGTTTTGCGAGTATTGCGTTTATTACTATCAGCAAAGAAAATATTCGACCTGTCTCAAATCTTGTGGTGAGTCTTCTTCGGGTGGTGGCGCTGTGGTGGTGGGTACGTCACATTCTTCCGTCGGAGGCACCACGCAGCGAAGTGACCGTCTGAATGGATTAAAATTCAGATAATTTTGTATATTACTCTTGTGTCACCTTTTATATGATGCAAATTATTAAGAGACAAGTTATTATAATATTTTTTATAATCCATGAAAATTAATACCTCATACAGATGATATTTATAAGAACACTATTTATTACAAATGATAGCCATGACTGCATTGGCTACCACAATACTTTATAGTAAATAATTATTATAAATCATTGAATAGTTCATTTCGAATTTAAATATATTGCAATAAAACGGTCTAAAAGAAATAAAAGCTGGATGTAAAGAGTGTAAGCCATTTGAACCTGTCAAACACGAGCATGGCGGGACAGCGCTGCAGACGAGGGTAGCCGCCTTGGCACTGCCAATAACGGTTGCAGGATTTGCCCAAGGGCACATTGCCGTTGGGGTCGTCGTTGCAAAGCGCTGAAAATGATACGGAATGAAAGTACACACAGAAATAATTTTAGAATCATGGACCACGATATTGGCCCTATCGAGTCGAGCAAACGGCTGTCGTTGGAAACCCTTTTTCAGAAGTGCTCGAACCACTTTCAAAGTTTTTCTATTAAAATTACAAATGCAAGCATAAACCTGCATATCTTTACGACAAAATATAGATTTTTATAGTAACCGATTTTTGAAAAAAGGAAAAAATGAGGTGACGTTGACATTTCTTTTCAAAGTCAATTTCAATCTAATACAACATATAATAAAGAACGTTCTGCGTGTTTTCGCAGAAATTTCAATGTTTTTTTTGTTTTTGATCGACAACCCATTTATAGCTATTTTTATATTGGAGATCTTCTTACGACATCAATCAAATTGTAATGGTTAGCAGAGTGATTTTTGCGGTATATTTGTTTACAATACTTCACTTTGTTTTACTAAAATTAGAATATTATTTATAATTATGATAAAACGTTTTACATTCAAGTATTTATATTAATTAAAATAATAGTCAGAGTATTATATATTTGTTTGTGTGTATTAATATTCACAGTGGCAAAATCAATCCAGCTTTGATTTACTGTAATGTTTTGAGATAAGATTGGACTACGCTTTAGTGTTAGTTTTACTAGTATTGTTCGCCCCGTCTAGCAATTAATGAATACATATTTATGCCTATAGGTTTCGTCTGTGTATTAGTAAATTTTATTACATCCATCTGATTTAAATCGAGGTTTTTAGATGTGCTACTTTTCATCTTGCAAAGAATATGGTAGCTCTTCTGACTGTAAGGCGAATGGCTGGATATGTCGATGGCCGGATGGTTGGAGGGCCGGATGGTTGTGTAGTCGGATGACTAGATGGCCGAATGTAAAGAGAAATAAATAGTCAGGTGGATGAATGGGTTTATGATCATATGAATGAAAAATTGGATGAGTAGATGGCAGGATGGGTCGATGGTCGGATGAGCCGATAGTCGATGAGTCAGTGGTTGGAGGAGTCAATAGCCGGATGGTTGTATATATAGATGGTTGGATGGGAGAATAAGTGTATAACCGATATGGGTGGACAGAATAGTAGAAGGGCAATTGGTAAATAGGTGCATGGAATAGACGAATGACCAGATGGGTGGATTGGAGGATGTAGGAATGGACAAATTGGTATATAGGTGAAAGGGTGAATGATACTGACTAATGATGGGATGAGTGGATCGCCGGATGATTGAATGGCTGGATGGGCGGGTATGTCCGAGTGAATTGTTGGATGGTTAGTTGGGTAGACCTGACGTGTAGATGGCCGTAGAGAGGATCCGCATGGGTGGATGGGCCAATGATTGAGTGGCCAGACGGGCAAATAGGTGGATCATCAAATCACCGGATGATCTAATGTGAGTTTATCCGTTAGCTAGACGACCAAATTGCTGAATGGGTCGACGGTCGGACAATTGATCGGATGGGTAAAGAGACAGTTGGCCGCATAGATGAAGTGGCCCATTCCTGTATGGAATCATTCTAGAATGAAAGGAATTCAGATGGGACAAGAATTAAAAAGATTAAAAATTAAGTAGACTGGGATCGGAACAAATAATAGAACGAAAAACGGACCAAGAAAGAGTTATTTTTTAAAAAATATCGATCGAAATGTAAAATGAAGAATTTCATCCGATTTTAATGCGGGTAGGGCTTTACAGGAGAATTTTAGCAATTAATAAATATACTAACGATGTTTCTGACACCCGTCTACGTTCTCGGGCCAGTCGCAGGAATGCGCGTTCTCGTTGTACAACAGGCCCCCAATGCACAGTTGCTCGGTGGCTGTGCCGTTCCAACAGGTCCAGTAGCGCGTACACGACGTCTCATGCCCGAAGATGCCGTATAGCCAATCGCAGTGCTCTGTGCCGATCGGTGGGTCTGTCGAAAAGGAGTTTTAAGATCGCTGGTTATAACTTTGTATGTATGCAGATATAATTTGATTTAAGTATATTTATCCTCTGATAATATTTATTTTCAAGTTTACTTTGTAAAATACGAAGTTTTGGAGTGTTATGTTTTGTTTTATCATATCATGAAGGGAAATGTTTTTTATGAAAAAGTAGTATCATTGAATAGGCAAATACAATAATTGATGCAAAGATTTTGTAATGTGTTACTTTTAATCGAAACAAATTATGGAACCATCAAAATAACACTATGACATCTCATTCAGAAGCTGTTGTCAAATTACTAATTTATGAGGAAAATTCAAATATACTTAGTAAATACCAACGTTCATTTTGAGGTATTGCAATTTAGATTGTTTTGATATTTTTAGGGTTCCGTACTCAAAGGGTAAAAAAACGGGACCCTATTACTTAGACTTCGCTGTCCGTCCATATGTCACCAAGCTGTATCTCATGAACCGTGATAGTCAGATAGTTGAAATTTTCACAATGATGTATTTCTGTTGCCACTATAACAACAAATACTAAAAAACGGAATTAAATAAATATTAAAGGGGGCTCCCATACAACAAACGTGATTTTTTTGCTCGTTTTGGCTCGATATTGATAACGGCAACAGGTAAACGCTTGGAATATTCACAGAATATTTAGTTATATATTCACTTTAAAAATAAATAATTAAATTAAAATTAAATTAATATTTAAGGGGGGCTCCCATATAACAAACGTCATTTTTTTGCTCGTTTTCGCTCAATATGTATAACGGCAACAGGTAGACGCTTGAAATATTCACAGAATATTTAGTTATATATTCACTTTAGAGATGAACGATATACATCGATGTATTGTAAACATTCGACACCTCCGACTCTAGTGTGCGGGGATTTTAATATAGATTTACTGGAATCTAATGAGAATGCACCTTTAAAAAAATATTTTAACTATATTGACTTAAAGTCAAAACTTCCTCGTATTGTTACCACAACGGGTTATACTCAAATAGATAGTGTGTTTAGCAATATTGACTTGAATGCTGGCACATACTGCGCCCTCTTTAGTTACCATAACCCTTTATGAATACTATTTTGAACTGAGCATTAGATTTAACAACAAATAAAATTCAGTACCATTGTTGTACATAATGGTACGGAACCTTTTGTGCGTGAGTCCGACTCGCACTTGGCCGGTTTTTTATAATTATGTGTTCTTATTTCAATATACTGAATGTTTCTCATACGCAATGTCGGTTTTTTATAACTGAAATTCATACGCTTGTTTTTATATACGTTGTAACTTTTTATGTCTAATCTCTGGTTCTATAAAGAGTACAACTGTTTTACATTATTTTAATGATACTTTCTGTGTCCGTAGCATATGTAATGACTGGTGTAAAACCGTCATTGTACCCCCTATAAAGGGAAAGGGTCACGACAGGTTTGCACAAATTACTGCCCTAAGCCTCCTCGGCGTTGTTAGCAAACTATATGCGAAAATCACAATAGAAAGAGTTGTGAATGAGACTGAAAACAAGATCTGAGATGTACAAGCGGGATTTCGGAAAGGGATGGATGATACGGACCAAGTTATTTTGCGAAACATTACGAAAAACTTTTAGGCCAAGGGTCAAAAGGTCTTCCGTACTTTCGGAGATTTGGAAAAAGCTTATGATAGAGTGGAAAGAAATGTTCTATGGAGTATCCTATCCATGGATGGGGTGAATAGCGGATGGGTACACCTGTATCAATCCGCTACTGCAATCTCTATTCAGAATCTGCCTAAAGAACAATCTACTGCAGTCTATACAAAAAAACATCAGTATCTGTGTTATAATAAACGGTGTATATAATAACTGGTTTGACATTCACAGGTGTGTCAAACAGGGATATGTAGCTTTACCGTGGCTGTTCAACCTATTCATGGATAGCTGTCTGTATGATTTGCAAGAGTACGAGTATGAGTGTGAATTAAGAATGATTGGGCCGTCTGTCAAATGCCTCCTGTATGCCGACGACCAAGTAATCCTTGAGCTGTCGGCGTGCGAGTTGCACATGATATAGATGTTAGAAAAACATGTATGAAAGTAAATGTCAGCAGGACTAATGTCATGGGGTTTGAAAGAAGCGAAAGCACGACTGAATGTGATATATATACATATATATATACATGTGTATATACACATACAAAGTAAAAGTTGGGTATGGCAGAAGAAGCATGAAAATAGTGTTAATACAGTAAAGAAACGATTTATGCGTATATGTGGAATGTCTGAAACATAGCTGTAGGAACAGTGATGAGAGAGTAGTTTGGCCATCTGGAAAGAATTAATGAAAGTAGACTCAAATAAATATAAAGAGGCAAATTTGTATGATGGAAAGGTCGACAAATCGCCCTAGAAAATCTTATGCAGATCGAATTGGTGGCATATTAGAAAAGGGCTAAATTTCAATCGACCGAAACCGGCTTGCATGAAAAGATTGATGGACGTCAGTGAGGCGAGAGAGATGTGTAAAGATCGTACCACGTGGAAATCTATAGTCTCTGCATAACCTTCTGGGATCGAGTTTGTATTATTATTGTATTATAAATATATAAATTGACAGGGCAAGATGTGTAATAAAATGTATGGAGTGCAATAAACATGAAATTCGTGTATTATTAAGACATTATTGGAAACAAAAGCTTACAGCAGACGTGGCAGCAAGGAAAATGTGTGAAATCGAAGGAGAAGATGCATTTAATGAGATAATAGGGCTATAAAAGAAGCAGTGGAAAACCAACCTAGTACCGGTATTCGCCAATTATCGGACTGTTTTGGACTTTGTAACGACACTATACAGCACTATTTAAAATCATTGAGTAAGATCTATGAAAATTGTCGAATAGTGCCCTAGGAATTAATCGACATTCAAGCGAAATGTCGAACAAAAGTGTGAAAATAGCTCCTTGCGCTGCCGAAAGGTGATCGTTTGATACTGAACGCTACTATCGATCGTTACTAGCGATCAAAAGTCAATTTATCTAAACAATCCAATCGTGAAAATCTGTGGTTAGGAAAAGGAGAATTGCCTGAACCTGTCGCGAACGAAGGTCGATTTAAGCCGGGAATCTTGTTATGTCTGGCGGAATTACGAAAGTTTAATACACTTTAAAATAATTGTAGGTGATTGAACTATTACAGTGGAGATATGTAGTAGAAAGCTGGCATTTATGTCTGCGTGTATGATGTTTTATAGAAGAGATATTTAGATTTAGTAAGTCGAAAACACGCGCTCTTACAACATTGCAATACTAGACCACAGACTGCGAAAGTTACGCGGGATAAGATCAAGGAATTTGACAGTATTGAACTCCTGCTACATCCAGAACTTAGTCCGGGAGTTACATCGTCAGATTACTATTTGCATGGCGTAGTTATTTTGTGGAACAAAATTAAATCCAAAGGCGATGTTCAAAATACATTCAAATTCAGTGGGTAACCAACCGACTTATCAAGGTCTCAGAGAGCTTGCTGAACGGTAAGACCATAGAATAAAAGGAGCAATATTTTTAATATTAAGGTCCCTTTTTTGTAATATTATTTAATTAATAAATGAACAAAAAAGCATCGTCATTATTTATGAGACACCTTAGTGTATGTATAATAAAAAGGTAATCATCTGTTTATATTACTATTAACGAGATTATCAATGACGGGGTAGGGATTTCATAAAAAAAAAGGTGGAATTAAAAGAACAATCATCATAATCGCGTAGAGCAATTTCAGATTATGCCAGAACGCGCGGCAAAACTTTCCCTCTAATAATGCCGCTCGGGCTCCGGCGCGATTGTCGGGCAAACTTCAACGTGCCTCGCTTTGTAATTTCCTCCGGCTCAAAAATCCACTGCGAAATCTTCCACTTTAACAGTTGGCTCGGTCGGTTATTAATAAAATTCGAATTGTTATACACTCGGCTGATTACCAATTTTTTCCGGCAGCAATCTCGTCTCGTAAAGAAAGCTGCGAAATTTATTTAGAACGAAAATAGAGAGCGACAAACAAACGGCCGCCTCGATTATTTCAGGGACGAATCGCGAGTGGGAGTTAGGGAAACGTTTAAGAAAAACAGAATTATTAAAAAAAGAATCAACCTGAAAGTTTGGCTATGCTCGTGGAAATTCGAAGTAATAATTACATTGATAAAAAAAGAATTCGGAGATTGTCAAACTTTTAATTCATGAGAAAAACAACTGTAAAAAATGGTATGGTCAATTTCATTGTAATAATAATACTAAATATGTAACTAAAACAACGATATTAAAACAATATAAAAGCCATGTCAAAGTCTTATATATTTTTAACAAAAAAATTCTGCAACAGTTTGTCGATCACAACAATTTCAAATATATCTTTTATATATTTTTGATGAGGATTGTCGATGAGACGAATGAAATACGTGATAAAATAAATGAATGAAATTTTAATTTTGTTGGTTAGTTCTCTTTCTTTTTTCTGTCTCATTTTCTTGTGTACAAAATAGAAGTAAGATGCCAATAACTAAAAAAATTAAACCATTTCCTGTTAGATTAAAGTGGTCAATGATTTATAAAAATATAAAATAATATTATGCTATTTCATCTAATTGTATTCATCAGCAACGATACATTATTTAATTGTATTAGAAATAATATAGAATAACAATTTACTTTAATATTTAAAAATAATGTTTCCAACATTTATGAGATTCTCTACCGAACTCAAAGTAAAACCTGAATATCATGCCGTTTAAGAACACTTACGTAGGTGACGCTTAAGATTTTTAGAACTAGCAACTTAGAAACCGTGAAATAAAAAAGCATATTTATATTTTGAAAAAGCAACTCTCTGCAAACCTTATTATTTTGCATTCATCTGTCATTTGCTTTTACAAACTGGCGGAAATAAGAAAATTAATTGTTTAGCGTCAACATGAATATGAAGTGAACAATTTTTTCGTACAATGATTTTCTATGACTTTTCTCGCCATTTAAGCTAATAAGAAATTTATAACAAATTTGGTTTGCCTATCATGGTGAAGTCCCATCCTTTGCCACTGTTTATAATTGTTTTCACGAGTTCAAACGTGGGCGCACTGATGTGATTGACGATCGGGGTGAGGGACCTCCTCTACGACGGCGGCCGAAGACAACATCAGTGCTGTGCTGCTCACGATAGCGAGAGACTGACAAGAGAGTGACCTACCATTGGATTCGTATAAGCTTAGGCATCGACATGAGTCAAAGGCAGAAAATCCTTCATGAACGTTTAGTGATCAGGAAGCTTTGTAGTTGGTGTATACCTCATAATTTGACCGAAACTCAAAAATTCCATGTGTTAATTAATGCCGCGAAACGATATAAGAAATTACCAGTGGTTAACCCAACGCTGCGTACGACATCGTTATAGGCGGTAAAAGCTGGATTTACTACTAGGATCTTAAAACCAAAAGGCAGTCTGGTCATTGGGTGTCTCCTTTCGAGAAGTTGCCTACTAAAGTAAAATGTGGTCGAAGCATTGGAAAAAAGATGCCGCCTCTTTTTTCGAAATGACAGAGCATTACGCAACGATTGTTTTAGAAGATAAAAAAACAGTCACTACATACTGATACACTAACAATTGTCTCCTTCTTCTTTTGGAAAAAGTTCGGGAAAATCGATCTCACAGTAGGCTTCCTCTTAATCATGACAACGTCTCACCACATAGCGCCAGACAAACATTTGCGGACGTTAGGTGTAGAAATACTGGTTCACCCGTCTTACAGCCCCGACCTCGCGACATACGATTTTTATTTATTCCCTAGAATAAAAGAAAAACTTCGAGGAAAATGGTTTACAGACGGCTACGAAGCTGTGGCTCCATATGAAAAGGTCGTCGAAACGACCCTTAAATTCGAGTGGGCAAAATGTTCCTCTCAATAGTCTCATCAAATGCAGCGATGGGACCATTGGATTTCAACGGTTACTATTAGGAAAAACAAATATAATAAAAATAAGTTGCTAGTGTGCTCAGTTTTTGATTTTCTAAGGAGTTTTAGATTGATCTATGTATAAGTATTTATAAAGAACATGACATTCAAGAGATTTGCTTAATTTTCTTATAATTTTATTCATAACACTAACAGATAGATATTGTTATCGTACTATGTGTCGTACACACGTTGTTTCGGTTATTTATATGGCCAATTGTTATTCATACTACAATAACATCCTCTGCTATTAAACGAGAAATATTCCTTGTATATATATATATATACCACGTCTATTTTGCAAACGACCGTAACGATTGAAAGTTTTTATTTTGACAAAGGTTGGTTTTTAAATTTAACCATGTAGGCGACTTCTTTAGAAAAATTAGACAAAAAAAATATCCTTAAACGTCGCTGTATTTAGTGCCACTAATGGAATTTTGAGGTAATTACATTATTGCTACGTTATTAATAAAAAAATGGCAGTAGATGATGTACGCTACAGATGGTGCTATATAAACAAAATATTATGTTGTATGTTATTAATCTGTATATATATATATATATATATATATATATATATATATATATATATATATATATATATTGTATTCATATATTTATTGTTTGAAAATTAATAAAATAAACAAACATCCGTTCCCTTCGTAAGTTATCGTTCTCCCACGGCAAACTCTAAAGGCGACGAGCGGAGCTCCGTTACCCAGGTGCTTACCTTTAAATGACTTACTTATCTGCACTTTGGGGTACTCGCAGTAGTTCGACCGCCAGGGGTAGTCGCAGCCCTCGGTGACGCCGCGGTGTTTGCCCGCGAACACCAGCCCGTTGGGGCAGTCGTACTGCGCCGACTGGCCGTTGTCGCACTCCCAGTACTTGTCGCAGTACTTGTCGTCGGCGACCACGCGCGACTTCGTCTTGCAGGGATCTTCGACTTGGGCGCACGACCCGAAAGCGGCCAGAGTCATCAACACTGCAGCGACAATTAAAAAAAAAATGTTATACGCGTAACTTGTTACCGGGGGTAAAGGTATTGAAACAGATAAACAGGTATTATGTTTTAATTTACCTAGTCGCTACACCGTGTACTTTTGTTTAATGCATAAGTAGACACTTCTAGTGTTAGTATGTGTTTGCATCTGATTTATACAATGACACGTCTCGGTCATTAGTCCGTAGCATAACGCCATAGAACTTATATAACATCATAAGTACAAAAAATTTATTCAGCTACTCGATCAATAAATAAAGTATTCTGTGAAATTGAAAATTGTTTTTGAATACGCGAACGGTCTACATTTAGACAACTTTAAGTTATATAACTATACAGAGTCATATATCACATCAAATTGAACAGAGTTTTAGTCACATATATTATACAGCAAGAAAGTGATTATTTTCTCCAGACACTTTATTTTTTGGAAAGAAACGAACTAAAACTTTCGAAGTGTAAAATTAGTTGTTTATTATTTATCATATAGAGATCGTTATTTGTTTATAAAACGAAAATTACGTAATCGATAAATTATACGCGACGATTTGGTTTTGATATTGATTTCAAGAAAAGTAAATTTTGTCTATCGTATGCCTCGCGAAATAAGTGAACGCCCCAGCTCTTCATGAAAGCGTAATAGGAAGAAATCTTTGAAATGTAGATGATTTATATAGATACTCTGCGAAATAACATTATCGTTGAATTTTTCAGAATATCACATCGACCGATACAGACCCTCATATATACAATCGCAAAAACATAATTATCACTGTCATATAAGGTTTAAAATCTACAATTTACGAGCACCGGAAAAGATTTTCTCTCAACGGAACGACGGGTCGTTGCAAGGATAAAAAGTTAAAGATAAAAGATTATCCCCTCGTTTCTTTTTTAAATATCAAGGAAATCAATCATCTATTGTGCCTCACATAATTAACCGTGAGCGGGAGTTTTCCCTTTGAAACGTATTTCGTAATATAAAAAAAGATGGATGATTTGCCGCAATCTCCTTGGAAGCGAATGGTGGCCGGGAAGAGCCCGTTCGCATTCGTCGGTGGAATTTACTTCTTGATGCGAAAAATTATGAGCGGCCTCATATTTTCCCCCGGGACTTTCGTCGGTGTTTTAATACGGCCTGCTGTTTTACGGGTGTGCAATTCTAGTTGGACGTGAGGTAAAAATTCAGATAGTGTTGTTGTACTACATTTGATTGGTGTCGGTTTAACGAATTTTCCAAAGAACTTACAATTTGGCGGTTTTAATCTACTTTCAACTCACTTTTAGATTTGGTAATAGATATACTTTCTGTGTTTAGATAAAAAAGAACAAAAAACGTTTTAGGAAATTTTTGTTTGATTTTTACTTGGTAATAAAAGTGGTCCAAGGTAATTATGTATCTTAGGTAATAAAACACAAATTGAAAGAGTTCAAATATTTTAATGTTCATGGTAAAGGAAAGTAAAAAAATATTTTTTTTTTACTTTCTTTAATAGCTTTAATAATTGCAGTGGTATAAATTATTTCGCGAAAATGACAAATCCGGCATTATTTCAACATAATAAATATTCAACAGGTACCAATACACTGAATAAAATATCTTGAATAAATCATTCACTGAAAATATACATTGAAAATAATAAATAAAATATACATGCACAACCGCGAGTGAGTCTGAACGATGAATAAAATATCTGTCATTTCCAACTAACCGCTTCGTTTAAACGCTAATATTAAATGTTATTTTTCAGTTCGCTGCATATAAAAGACGGATCAAAAGTGAGCGAGACGTCGAGCACTAAAGGAAAAACAAACAGAGATGTTTGGAAAGAAAAAGTAAGATACGCAGTGAGTGAGATACTTTGTGCAACGATATTAATACGAAGGTAAGTTTTAGCGTAAAATTAGAAAACCGTAACAAAAAACAAGTGAAAATTGTAGGTCCTATTAAAATAACAAAAAAGAGTAAATATGTATCAAAATGATAAGGAAGTAACAAATAAAATAAGATCAAAAAGAAGTCAAAAAAACGGCATGTCCTTAAGATCACACGACAGAAGTGAAAATTAACAAGAGGAGATTAGTAGTACAACAATGCAACTTATATTTTTGTTCTATATCCATAAAGTACTAACGTTTGCAATATATTTGTATATATATATATGTCATTATATATATAATTATAATTATGTATAAATTATACTGAATTCAAATCTAATGTCGATTTCGAAAAATATACTAACGTGACGTGACGTGTTTTTCGTGAAATCGATATTGAAATTTCTATTAGAAACCATAGGTAATATTTGAAGGTTTCGTTTAAAAAGAGCAGAACTTGCTTTGGTACAGATAAGTAAATTTTCGGAAGTTTTTGTATTGTATTTGTAAATTTACTTTATAAGCAATATATTACAATTTTTGTATTTAAAATAATATGTACATGCACAATAACGCATTAAATGAAAATTGTAATATAATTTTATTACAGTTTACATTAAGGTAGAAATACTTTTAAATGAAGGCAAATACTTCATTTAAAAGTATTTCCTGCACAATATAATATTTCCTGATGATTCAAAAAATATAAACGTAATTATTCAAATTTTCACTTCTGTCGGCACTCCCGGAGTACCACTGTTTTTCTTTTTTTTTTTCATGAATTTATTCTACTATTTTGTCAGCTTGATTGATGTATAGTATATACCGATGCTAAGTTACAGCTTTCTAGTATTAAGAGTCCGTGAGCTAAATCACGGACAGACACATACAGACGGACAGACGGACATGACGAAATTATAAGAGTACATTTAGAAGTAGGGAACCCTAAAAAGAGAATCGACATAAAACAATAACAAATAATTTCATTACAGTTTCGAATAAATAGATCGAAGCAGTAAAGAAGTGAATTTCAATGTAGAAATGAAATGACAAGGCAATAAGCAAAAATAACCGACAATTTCAATAATAGCTCAATTTATACTTTTTATTTTCTGCCTTTTCCTCACTTTCTCTGAATAAATGTACACTTATTTTTATTTATAAATTCCATTTGGTATCTCTTGATATCAGTGAATAGATGAGCAATCAGTTTGGATTTGATACTTATCGTATTAAAATAGTTTTTTCCTTTTTTAACCTGTACAGCTTTATAACATATCACCGCCTCCATGTTGGATTTTTCTTAAGTTATGTAGCCCATAATATGCGAATAGTCGAGACGAATCCCACATTGTTTAGCATTTGGAATTTGATTTGGTACTTTTTTTTTGTTTTAATATTCCATCAATTTTGTCTGCAAAAGAATTTATAATGTGTCTCTTGTCGACCCATCCGTCATACGAAGTCTGTCTACAGATTTGTTTTGTTATCCTACTTTCATTAATGAGTTGCAGATGACCAAACTACAGTAACAAATCTTATTCTACTTTAGCTACTGCATATTCATCAAACCACACGTTTTTCTGACATTATTATTCCTATATTTGTCTTCGAAAGATACACATATTACGTAGTAATGGTATACCTTAGTATTGATTTTATTTTGATTTTTTTCTCTACCATGTCCCAAGATTATGGCTGTCTCCGCTGTGGCCAGACAAATAAACTTGCTGTGAGATGCTTCTACAGTTAGCAGCAAACAAGACCCTATTCACTTTATTTCCCGCATTCTCTTTCATTTCTTCTATATAAGGTTTATCGTCGTTTGTACACATACCAGCCAAATGGATAAACCTCTTTTACTGGTTCAACTCTCTCACCTTTTGCAATCTTCGTGACGTGTATGTGTTTAATCGTGTTTTTCTTCTTGAGGAACATGACATTAACCTTTCCAATATTTACTTTCATATCTTTATGAAAGTTTATGGATATATATTGTCTCTATCCTAGACACGATGATAACGAGAGCGGTAGTTATTTCTGTTGTTTGGGTATTATTTTAGAAATATCTGAAAGGCGCCAGACTTACTCCTCCACGAAGTAAATGGCCGATAAATAAAATCAGATACGCCGCTAGTACGACAGGTGCACACGCTAGAGAAAGATAATATTTGTTTGTATATCTTAATATTTATTTCTATCATCACCACATAGGCATATAAAACGTCAATTATTTGTATAAGTAGATTTATTTACTTAAGTAAATATATCTACTTGTGGCTAAAGATGTATGTGGTCTGGCGTTATTAATTATGAGGTGAAAAAGCATACCTTTTTTGTTGATCAATTTCAGGCGTTTTTTCTCTACTACTTACTTGAGTCTCATCAGCTGTTGGTAGTAAACAGCCAAATTAATGGTTTTACCTTGCGGTAAAAGCTCATAATGAATAATGCCCCTTCAATCCCACCATACACATAGTATCAACTTATTGCTAGTTAATCCGGATTTCGCTATAGTCTGTGGAGTTTGCTTGCCTTTTTACACGTTCTTGTCGTAGCCAACCTCTTATTTATCCAGTGATCAACCTTTTCAAAGACGTTTCGGTTTCATTACCTATCAATAGGAAACCGAAATGAGTCACACAATTCATTAGATTTCTTTCAGAGAGCTCGCGTGGGACCAAAGTATCGAGGTTTTTAACAAACAGCTTGTTTCAAGTGTATTAAAACTGTGTGGTCCATCCCCAGCCATTCAGCTATATCATAAAAATTAATATACCGATCTCGCTCTACTTCTTCCAAAATAGCATCGACATCATCTGTGACAGGTCGCCTAGGATGAGATTTATTTTTAACATCAAAAATATCAGACTGAAAACGCTTGAACCAGTTTTGTGCTGCTACTCTTACCGACACTGCATTAGGTCCATACATTTTTTTTTGCGGGCTGTGTCGCATTTTTCCTTTTTTTTAATAAAACCTCAAAACGTATCGAATTTTTACTTTAGATTCACTTATTTTGGTGGACTGAAAATTAAGAAAAATAGGGGGACACCGTTTTAAATATTTTATTTTTTGAAAATATCATAGATTTAATGGAGTCAAAACTAGCCAGATACAAACAACACTGCAAAAGAAATTTTACTGCAACTTTTTACTTATGAAATACGAAGAAAACCTTTTCCCCGACCTAGTATTACAAAATAATTGAATTTATTAAAACTTTACGAGGTTTAGCAACGTAAACGCAACAGTTTTATATGTAAAACCACTTTTGTTAGAGACGCGTCCAGTGTTGGTATCTCACACCGTAATTCGTAATAGGCCCGGCTGAACTCGCAAGGCATGTCGGGAACTAGATGTCGATGAGGGACTCATCGCAAAATTTTCTATTATCGGTGAAGCTAATAAAAAATCTTTTTTTTCTATAGAGTTTGCAAAAACACTAAGCGGCGCGGGGCACCGTGTTCGAGTCCGGGTGTCCCGTATTGCAGGGAAATTTGCTATCTTTGGTACGTACGACAGAAATTTTATTTGATTTGATATCAAAATAATTTTCGTCCGCAGCTCCGTCTGCGTCGACATAGAACGTATTTAATTTTCGTATCACGTTGCCAGCTGTGTACCCGCTCTTGATCCCATTTTCGATTTCGCTCTCGATATAGAGCCCGATTCTGCCTTCGCTCCAATTACCATCTAAGAGAAACCCATACTCTTTCATCGAGAAACATACGTGTAGGTGCCAGTTTCCTTTATTATGAATCGATCTTGTTCTCGCTCTCGACCTCGATCCCGGATCGATGTTGAACTTGACCCTTCTTTTAACATTACTGTAACCAGTGACCATTCGGAATAAGAAAACAATTAGGCTTACACGAGCGAAGCTGTGCGAAAAAGCTGGTACTATCTCTATAAATTATAACCTGTATGTTATTCTGATGCATAAACTATATTACTGTGAAGTTTCGTCAAAATCCGTTATTAAGCTTGAAAGAGTAATAAACATCCATCCATCCTTACAAATTATTGCGTTTATAATATTAATGATAATAATAATGCTCCAGGATGCCTCTGGGCGGGCTCGTTCGTGGCGGCTGTTTGTCGATTCCGCGAGATCGGTGACCTAACGTTTCCGAATCGCACGCGGCATTATTTCACGCACTATCGCCTACTCGGGGAGGCGTTAAGCGTTTCCGACAGAAATTAGGAACAGTGCGATTATCGATATCGATATCGATGCCGACGGAGGCGGCGGCGGTGCGGCCGGTGCGGCAGGACGTCCCGCGTCGGTGAAAGCGCGCTTCCGTGCACGCAACCGGTTACGTAAAACGACATTTGACTCGGCTGACATTGAGCATGTAACCCGTGTTGCCGTCGGCCGCCGGCTGTGTAACGTCATTGTTCTGCTGTCGCGAAGAGAGCGAGTGTTAGCTCATCGCACGGAGATGCACGTCTGTCGCTTATTTCGGCTTAGGAGTGATGAGCGATAAGAGATACCAGTATGTATAGTTATACAAATAAAAAAAGAAACTAATGTTAGCATTAAATTTTATAATTAACAAAAATATCATTAAAAATACATATATTTTTGGTACATAAACAAATATAATTATTCGTAGGAAATTGATTAAATAATGATGATACTACAGTAGTTCTGGACAATAATGTAAGCTGCGAAAGTTTTAATTCAATTTAAATGCATTTTGCGTTTGATATAAAAATTATTTAGAAATTAATTAATTTTAGGGAAATCCGAAGATTGTTCATGGCCACTTCTGCGAGGACACACAGTAATTCTTCTTTACTCCGTTTTGGCTGATATTTTCTGTGTACCAACCAGAAAATGTCACGTGTCAGTAAATACACTGGTCAAAGTGATTTTCAAATTTGGCAGGCAGTACTTGACAGTAAATGGTCATTTCCTTACACTTTAACCGTTATCGAATTTATATCGCGAATAAGATGACAAACAAACATATTTCAACTTTGACGCTATGGAACGATAGGTAATCCTCGTATAGACATTTTTAAATATAATACACGTAATGCACAGAAGTATTTTCGTAAAAGTACCTATCTCCATCTTAAAATAATTCCTTCTTTAATACATTTCATTATTATTGTTCAACTGCTACGATAAACTTGAAATTGAATAATACCATTACAGCAATGATAAAATCTCCAGTCTAAAATTTAATGGCTGTAACATAAAATATTAATTTAAAAAATTGCGAGTTAGCGAACGAAAATACTTTTTTAGTCGGATATTTGTGCTCGCACTAAAATCGTTACACACAAACGACATCGCCGACCGACAGGTGGCGCTCGTGTACCTACCTCCCGCTTAAAATGTTTTTAGCGTAAAAACTTTACACAAACTCAACTTTCCTAACGCGCTCATAAAACTTGCACCCTTCTGTGAATTTAATTTTAGTACGCAACTTTGTAAGCGAAATTTCATCGTCGTTTGAAAAAAAAATAATAATACAATTCGAGTGACCTTTGAAATAGTCGAGCAGTCGTGTCGGTGCGCGGGAATAAATAAAAAAGGCATGTATTTGTTAAAAAACATCGCGAGAATGTGCTTCGCCTTGAGCGTATATAAAATAATTTGCTTATTGTGCACGTATTATCGATAATAAAGGACCGTTCGCTTTTTCGATTAAGCAAATATAGCTTGACATTTACGTGAAAATGCCGGGAGGTCAGAATGTACCTATGAAGCCCTCGGTCGCGTAATGATTTTCGTAAAATCATCGTTTATTAAGTTCCTTATTTTTTTTATTTTATATTACAGTGATTATTTTAAAATAAATAAAATGTATAAACAATCAATGATTTTAATTCAGAAGTGCATCAACGTAACACCTTATGTTTAAAGCATTCGTTTTGAGTTAGTCGATAAATCTTTTCCTTAATTTTTTTGTTAATTGTGGTGGGAGGATTTTTTTTACAGACGTATGGATTATGAGCAATGAACAGCAGGTAACCGTTGACTGTTAGTGATGGTGACGTCAAGGAGTTAGGTTGTAGATACATGACTTTGAACCTTCTCACTCTAACAGAGTTTTTAACATTATAATACCGCCAGCTAGGGTTAACAGTCGGTGAAGTTGGCCGAGTGGTTGGTACGTTCTATTCGAATGTGAAGATATCTGATTCGAATCATGGCATGAGCGAGTTAGCCAATGAGTTTTTAATTAAAGTCGAACGAATCTATTACTTTCGTTTTTAGAAGTTACGAAGTTTAAGTCGTCGGTCACCGTGGGGCCAACATCGTCGCTAGCAGTTCTCAATCCGTGGAGGCTTTAAGGTCCGACGCTCTCAAAGCGATCTAAAACGATTACGAAAATCGTATGATTCAGCAGTTCGGTGATTGAGACCTTACGAGACAACCAGCGAGTTCACGTCCTATTGACGTAAGTCACGTAAATTGTGAATGTTTAGAAACAAACAAAATCATTCTCAAAAAGTTAAAGTACGCGAAAAATATGATGTAAATACACATATTCTACTTAATTTAATAAGTTTTAATGTCTTAAAGTTTGAGTATTCGATTTTATAATAATGTGTTAATATTAAAATTTTATTTGGTTGATTTTAGAAAAATAAGTTCACAATTCATTTGTATTATTTCTATTTTTTTCAATAGCAAAACAACTCTAAGAAAAGCATACCACGATTTAAAATATATTTGATGAGGCTCTGGCGTTCTAAAATTATTCAATTTCTTTGAAAGGTGCTTAGAACAAATCGTCCATGTAACTTATTCATAAAATATTTTTATGATAACATTGAAACAGGACGCCGTTGAGACGATGAAGTTTTAAATTAATACAGCAATTTGTTTTCGATTACGCCGAAGTTACACTTTTTAATTAAAAAAACAATTTTATAAGTACAACTTCTCAAACATCCTCCTCTAAGACAGGCGAGATAGACTCGCAACTTTACTCTAATGATAGCAAATTCAAGATGGCGGGGGAACATTATTACGAAACTGGGAACAATAAGAATGTTACACTCTCATAAGAAAAGCGGTTACGGACGTCGCGCATGATAATAACGGTATAATTTGTACAAGGCGTATACGGTAAATCTGGTTTAGCGAACAAGTTACGTTGAACATTACCTTAATGAACTAATATTTATTCATTTGGGGTAACGCTTACAACGAAAATTAGAAAGCGGAATTGAATTACGTAAACTGAAATATTGCCGCAACAAATAACCAATATTAATTAAATTCGAGAATCTGTCTGTGCTATTTTTACACTATTCATATTGTATTAATAAATAAAAATCGTAAAATGATCAGGCCCCAGTATCAGTGTGCTGAAGAAATAAATCATTAGCAAACAAAATTATGATTATTTTAGAGATGTGTGGAGAGTGTCATGCAAGTTGCATTTTGATTAATTTTAGTGCTATTCATGTGCGTATCTTTCTTAATGATAACATCTAAAGCTTTTTTTATATAGCATAGTTGAGGGACAAACGAGCAGACGAGTCATCAAAGATGGTCACCGTCGCCCATAGACACTCGCAACCTCAGAGAAGTCACCAGTGCGACGGCAGCCTCTTGGGACGGAACAGGATATCTAATGAAAGGGGCCAGGATTAATGGAAAAGGGAGTGGACCACGGGAACCCTTTTTTTTTCATCTATGTAACGTGTGTCATGAATACGTACATTTTGGGTATTCATTTTAAGCCACGTGTATTTATTGTACATTCGTACATTGTGTAGTAAGGGTTCGCACAAACGAATGTCGTTTTTATAGTTAATATGGACGTCATTTGAAATCGCCCGCCGTCGGATCGCGCGACGGCAGCTGTCGAACGACGGCTGCACGTACGCGTGTCGACGTGCAGCCGTCTATGATGTAGTCGCTGATGACGTGCAGCTTTCCGGGTTAACGTCGTCCACTATTTTATAGTTCGATCTAGGGTGAATATAGCGGCGGAATAATCTGCATTCGTTTCGACTGTTAAAACGACGTCTGTCTGCATGAGCCGTAGTCCCGTGAGATTATCCTTATACGTCATTTGCATAACTTCACTACGAACACGCTACTCGTTTTAGTGACACCGTCAATTGATCATTCGCAATTTACATGAAAAGCACCACACTCGGAAACGCATCATTAATATATGATTGTTCCATTGGCTAGAAAGAGATAATCGATGAGAGATTAATTTGAAATTAAACATTTCTTTATAGTTAGACACTACAAGGATTTCTGTACGCACTGTTTCTATGAATTCGTAAACGTTGACGCTGGTATGCGTAGCGACTGCAAAGATGATTAAAGATTTAACGCTATACAGCGTTGGTCAGTAGTTGGTCATTTTTTAACACGCTTTTATAAGCTTGAGCTGTATGTTTGTATGTATGTAAGTAACTATGTAACGGAATCTTTGAGCTTAATTTTCACCAATTTCAAGAAGTCTGATTAATTTAAAACTTTACGTACGTATCAAGGAATAATGATAATACAATAATTTGATAAGTTTATCCTCTTATCCTGATCAGGATCGCCAGGATCGAACAATTTCGTCACGTATCGTCTGCGTGAGAGCAAGTGGCTAATTACTGTTATTAAATTCTATTACTGTTTTGTAATAAGAATTTAGTAATATTAATAATTCAACTAATGTTGTATTGTTAAAATTACAAATTTTTACCAATCAACCGAACTAAAAAGTGAAAAATAAATATAGTTTAAAAAAACTAAAAAACACGCTTTTAAAGCACATTAAACTAAAAAGTGAAAAATAATCCTTAATATGAACACATAAAAAATAATGAACAATGACGAAAAATACCAGTATTATTGTGGAAAAAGCGTGGAGCGCTCTGTACCACATTTTTCGTATATAGAGCAACCCACGCTTTTTCCACAACAATGCTAGTATTTTTCGTCATTGTTCATTATTTTTTTGAGTTCATATTAAGGATTATTTTTCACTTTTAATTTAATGTGCTTTAAAAGCGTGTTTTTTAGTTTTTCTAAACTATATTTTTATATAACACTTTACAGCTTTTTTTACCCTTCAAAGATTTGATACGATGCAAGTAATCGAAAATCAGGGAATGAGATAATACTGTAGTTGTGTTTTAAGAACAAAGGTTTGTGTACGATAAAAGAATTTTGAAACATTTACAAGTATGATATATCTGCAAATTAGTTAATTCTTTTGTTTGTTTATAATTGTTCTTTTTGCATCACATAAGCAGGGTGCTAATTTGGATGAATTTGGTAGATAAATAAATCTTGGAATGGTATAATAATTATGTCGAGAAATAAATATTACAATAATGCTAAAATTACAGAACTACTGACAAGAGTTGCAGACAAGTTAAACTTTGTGTATAAACACTTAGTGCATCGGTTGAAAATATAGGACCTTTTATGTAGTAAGCGATAGATAAATTAAAACTGAACGTAAAGAAAGTCTAAATAGCTATAGCTCGTATTTATTTTATTCTGTAAATTGTCTTAGAAACCTACTAAATTAGCAAAAAAATGCAATTTACGTCAATTTTTCTCTCTTAGTTGAGTCCATGTTATAAATCTTATCTTAATATGCACACAGAATTCTTTATTTTTATAAAGATATGGATACAAGTCTATGTATATACGAATACTAAAAGAAACTCAATTTGTTTTTCCCGTCCTACTCCTCGTTTGTGGCTGTCATACAAGGTTATTTTTCATTTCGAATCACGAATTCCGCAAACGAAGAGACGAGATAATTTTTTCAGGTAAAATTCATGGAAAAAAGTTGGATGAGTTGTGAACTTTTGATATCTCCTCACCGAATGTCTTCGGTTGTAAGAAAATTGGACTCCGTGTTTTGGGGTTCCGTTCTCAAAACGTGTTCTGATTTTACGTTTATTTACTCGTTTTTTTTTGATAGGTAAATTTATATAAAGTCAAATGCGAGTTGATTTTTTTGGTAACGCTAAGCGCGGGCGGTGTTAAAATTTTAAAAGTCGGTATTGGAAATTAAACTACAGCTTCAGTTTTCTTTTAATCAATATGTTACTCTCAAAAGTATTATAAATCAAATAGTTTGCCGTTTAATATGGAATTATAGTTATTTTAACTGAGTTAAAATTAATTAACTAGGAGTTAAGTATTATCGTCTATTACGGAATCTATGCACAATCTAAGACAAGGATGTTAGGTTTCGGCTTTACTTAAGTCAGGAAATATATGATACCATTGTCTGATTGGGTGATTTATGGTTCGATGCAATTAAACATATTCTTTAGCCTAGATTTTCTTTCCACTTACTTTTCTATTATTATTTTCTCTCGTATTATGCATGAGTGTTCTCAACCGAAATTTTATAGAATTAACAAGATTAGCAATCTTGTTAATCAAGACTTTAATGAACACACTGTATTTTTATTTTAACAACTGAAATATACGTATCGAATGTAAAACCTCCCTTTTCTTCGTGAAGTCGGATAAATAAAAATAGTTGCGTAACAACTGGTGGCATATTAAAAAGAGAGCCAAATTTTAAGCACCGGAAACCGACGTCAGTGACGTGAGAGAGACATAAAAAGTTCCCTATCAGGTGGAAATCTAGTCTCTGCCTACCCTTCCGGGAGATAGGCGTGAGCTTGCATTATTATTATTATTATTACGTAACTGTGACACGTATTTAAAAATTGATACGCCGACGCGTACACCCGTTTCGGCTATTCGACGCGGCCCATTATTTCAAGCACGGCGAACGGCGAGCGATCAAATTCGCTAAGCATCAAATATTACGGATCGGCGCGCGCGGCGTATGCGAAATCACCTTTTACCGGTGAAAAGGGGGCGGCAAGCGAGGGAAAGGGGGGGGCGGAGTTGTATGCAACCACTGGAGTACGTACGTGGGGTACGCCATTTTTTTTAAATTGTCAGTCACGACATGGAGAGATAGCGTCACTTTCCGTCATGAATTGACAAGTGGACGGGTTTTTGTTCCGATGTTGAAACGTTTTATGCATACAGTTTTATATAAACTATTTAGTCATTGTTATATTATATGTTATAAACAATATATTAATGAGTTCGGGATCGTGACGAGAGTTACGCACCTAGTAGTAAAAATATGGAATAAATATTGAGGGTTACTATGAATAAAAAAAATCTGTTCAAGTATAGGTTGAACTCGCGAATCCAGACTTCCACAATACCACAGACATCAAATCGTACTTGATTGTGGTGTGAGTTGCTATTTTTACAATACTGTAAAGACAAAGATAATCGAAAAAATACATTTCTTGTATGGGGACCATCTAATTTGGTACTTATTTATGTTTGTTAATTACTAAACATTCTGGTAAAGTTTCAATCAGCTATTTGTTAAGGATTTAAAAGACGCATCTCAATAAATGCAAGACAGTAGGATGAACGGTCTAGTATAAGTGATGGGATCCCGTTTGACAACTTTGTGTATAACCCTAAAAGCGACGTTTGTGTTGACAAAATTATGGAAATTCAAGAAAAAATTGTGGAGGAAACGATATAAATCCATCGAAAAATTTGAGTTAAAAAGCAATAAATAAAATAAGATTAGAATTTATACGTTAAAAATAAAATTAAGACATTAAATTGTTAAATATTACTAAAAATGTGTACATTTAAATGTTAAACAAAATTTTTAGTAATTTTTAATTTATTACACACAAACTGTTTATTTACAAATAATCTCTAATCGTGCGTCCAGCCATTGAAATGAACCATTAACAATGTTTGTAAATTATGGGAGAGTTTAGGTGATGTCTACGTTCGTGTTTCAAAAATAACGGGAAAAAAATACAATCGATTCCAATACAAAATAAATACCAAGAAAATGGTGTTACCTTAACTAATTGATGGATTAGATTGATCTTGTTTAAGGCCACATTCACCTGAATTTTCCTGTCTATTTTTTTTCATTGTCATTTAATTTTACACGTGTCATTAATAAATATTGTTTTATACAAATTCAATTGATTTTTTTTCATATTTTACTTTACAAATTTGTATTTGACAATAAAAAATAATATAAATGTAAAGCACAAATCATAAATGTATTCAATAACTAAGACATTTGAAACTAATATTATCTATTTACATATTATATAAAAAGTACTGCCTATTTTTTTTAAATAATGCAACAATAGCCATAGCAATCATATTGTGAAAGACAACAATAAGTAATAAAAAGAAATTCTATCAAAAGCGATTTAGGCTCTTTGTTTTTTAGTTAAAATAAATTACAGCAAACGAATCCACTTATCAATACTATCGACTTAATAATTATAATTAGTAGATATTTACATGTAAATAAATATATGGCAACTTCATCTATTGTGAAATGATATTGCAGGACCGAGGACGTCTATGCCGTAATGCGATCTCGGAAAATTTATATAATCTTGTTTTTAAGCTTTGTATTCGAAAAAATGTATTTAAAAACAGAGGTTCCATGACAAACAAAAAAGAAACTAGAAGGTGGTAATTACCAATATTAATATGTAAATAATTATCGATACACTTCCTTCTGAACGTATAACACAATATGCGCGATAACTCAGAATATACTAAATAGAAATACAACGAAAAATATATAAAATTACAGCATAATTTTATTTTACTGTAAGCTCGGTCAAATGAGGCTTACATCTTAAATTGGTGCTGTACAATATTATTGCAATATTACACAAATATTTTTAAATGACAAAATACACTTATAATAATAGCGAAAATCCTTAAATAACATTTGCATTACGACGAACACGATGAAGAGAAAAAAAAATGATCGTGGCCTGAAATGATGAAATGCGGGGAATATTTTAGGGGTACTCGAAAAAAAAAACACGCAATATCCTGGACCTACAGAACGAGATAAGGTTTATATTCAAAGACAAAAAAATATTTCTAAAAAATTTGAGAACATTTATTTATTCATTGTGCCGATATATGTTATTTTTTTTTTAAACTTTAGGACAACTAAGATAATACTTCTGTCTATAAATATGAGTATAGAGCACTTTCCAATATTTAAATTTAACTAGAACCGTTTTATTTCAATCTCATGACAACATATTATTTCCAAACGGTACATATAAATTTTTATACTTAGAATAATAAAACATGTCAAAATTATGGTACTTAAACTCATCAATTTTAAAGTTTATATACTTTAGTTCTTTAGCCTCTTTTGATAGTCCGACGAATTAAAAATATCGATGCATCTAGTAATTATGAAAGTAGTACGAATAAAGCCGTAAAAACGGTAGAATATTTTCCGCATAAGTGATTATATATTGATTTCATAATATTAGTAATGTTATATACAGCTTTTCATAAATAAAATAATTCAAATCAAAAATACTTGATTTGATTTGATTTATGAAAAAATATACAACTGAAATACGTCATTAACGATTGTTTTCGACATCAACATTATTTTCATTCTAAAAAAAAAAAAGTTTTAACAGATCCAATCAATTTAGCATGACGTTATTCAAATATCCATGGAGGTATAAATTGCGCCTGCGTTACGCGCGCCGCCCTACTTTGACTCTGCAAACTGCCGTAAAGTTAATTTGCTTTCGTCGTGAGCGCCTCGCTTGTGAGCGATGTCAGAAAAATCGGGTAATCACTCCTTATTGGATAAACCCGCATGCCCGTGCGCAGTAAATAGTTCTGTACCGGTATATGATTGCAGTAACTTCAACTGGTGTTGTGTAATGTGATGTTTTAAGATTCCTGTTTAAATACAGCAGAAACTAAGAGCTTGTTAATATTTTTCTCTAAACCCTATATATCTGCACAGTATTAATAAAATCAAACCGATTATTTTCGTCTGCTCTGCCTGGAAAAGAATAGACATTTCAAATAAAAATAGTTATGAATTTAAAAAAAGTCATAAGTATATTGTAAAATACATTTATCATAAAATATATTTTTAAATAACTTTTAATGAGTGTCCTTTTAAGTAATAGAATAGTTCGTTCATGACATTTTTAACATTTTTACTTATAGCCAGTCAATCAAGACTGTCAATTATAGAATATAAATATATCTCTTTAGGAAATAATATCTTTTTAAATACTTACAAGTTAAAAAGGTAAGATGAGTGCAAATCCAATAAGGTTTGTATTGAAACACTTGCAATAAAAAATTGCATCATATTTAAACATAGAGCAAATAATATCAAATAGCAATCAAATAGACTGATATTAGATTTCATTATGTCTATATGTAAATTATATTGCTGTTATCATAATCTTCAATCCGTTCAACTAGGCCGACTACTTAGCCAAGTAATACAAATTAAGTTTGTCAAATAATAAATGTGTTAAGCAAGGGCTAAGTGTAATGGATGGGGCAAACTTTATCGTTTAACGATAATTGTTCACGGGTACTATTGACTTATGTCGTATGGAACAGAATATAGTATTAAAGTAAGAGTGTTTATATGAAATAAGATCTGAGCAGGTAAGCGAAGTAATTGTAAATTCAATTCAACAAACATATTACTTTTTATTACTACTATTTCTTGAAATTAATCTTATCATCAAAACAAAACAGCGTTCTGAGTGCATTACAACAAACCCATATTGTTAAACGAGGAAATTTCTCTTATCAAGGAAAAAATTAGACTAAGCTGCGTGCGCAAGAACATTTTTAGCCTCGGTAAGAAATCATCTTCTACCCTCTACATGAACCAGCATTTTCTTACGTCAAGACGATATTGTGTTCAGTTAAGTAACAATTTTTTTCTCGCATACCCCTCTCTATTGCTATTCGCGAACGTTCCTCTCAAAAGCAAAAAGGACGAAAGGCACATTTTCCTCTTACAAATATTACTATTTTTGTATTTAAAAATTGGTGGGCTATGAAATTTTTGATACGTCAGCTCTGAAAAACTTAATCAATCAGATAAGATAAGTAATTGCTATTTTTATCTATAGCTTAATACTGAGATTCGTTACTTACATAAAAGAAAAAATCTTTTACCAAATGCCATAAAGGATTTAATATTATTATATGCATTTCAGATAAATTTTAACCTAGGTATGTGTCAATAATTAAAGCTTATATAGATGCGAAATTAGATCATTCCTTTTCGTTTAGGACAGAAATAGGTATTTGGCTTTTAAATAAAAGTAAGTAATTAATAAGAAAAGATGTAAAATGGTTGTCTCGTTTTATGACAGAGAGAGTATGACGCGTAATGTTAAATAAAATTACATGTGTAATTTAGAAATTTTATAAACTTACTGTAAATCTTCAACACTAAGTTATATGTAACTCTACGCTTCACATGTATGTATTATGTATTTATATTTTACGCTACTCTGTATTACGTATCATCTTATCTATGTCTATTCTATCTCGTATCTATGACTTGTCAGTTTCGTGTTTATATTTTCTTATCTTAAAATGCGTTTGCTTCTATGCCAGCACATTCATTATACTAAAGGGTGTGATTAACAAATAGGTAATAGAGGTGTTAAACTCATATTATGCTTTTATAATTGATAAACAAACACCTTTAATATTTTTTTCCAAATTTTAATAAATAAATACGTTCAATCGCTAATGTCGTCTGTTAATGCACCCCTAGATCTTTGATAATGTCTCGATCGCCTCGTTATAGTACGTTAAGAGATGTTCAACCTAAAACGAGAATCACAAAGGATAGATTAAATTCGTCGCGTTATCCATATTGAATGTGGTTTTACTAACTTTATTTTCCAAAATGCACATAAAGTTAGGTGTTAGGCAGTGCTGCCAGCAATTTTCGCGTGAGAGTCTAATGACACTGTGCAGAGCTTATTAAGTTTCAACGTACCCCAGACGGGTGGCTGTATGCTTACCTAGACGCATGTAAAGGTATTTCATTTCAAGCGCTCATAGAACCTTATTTCATCGCGTCTTGTGCGCTATGATATGTTAAAAACGTGGCGTTTTTAATTAGACGAGTGTCACGAAAATAAAAAAAAATACCCTTATGCCTCAAAAAATTTTGATGCTTCTCTAAAGATTTGGATAGGAGTTGATCCACTTAGAATTTCGAAAATATGAAACGACAGTAAAAAGAATATACGGAATTTTCGATCCCATCTGCAATTCAACTATGCTTGTTGAATTGTAGACTAATGAGCTCTAATCACTTCATTATATATAATTTTTCAGTTATTACTGGAATTAAATATTTTAAATGTAAATATCGAAATTAAATGTTTAAAAAATAAACACGGCTACTTCGGCGGTTGCTTGAAACTGGAATTGAAAAAATGCCGAGAAAAGCTCGGTTGCCGAGGTACTTTGTGTCGAAATGTATAAAAATAATTATGAAAATGTTAAAATAATAATTACTGACAAAAAAGAAATCCTTATTTCATTACTTTCGAAAAATTATTACGATATCCGAATATTACCTATACAAATAACTATATATGTTTTTATACAAAAAAAAAAAAGTAACGTCGACAAATATAGGCATTGAGAATAGAAACACTTAAAAATTTAAGAGACTAAGGAAGATAAACAAAATTGATATTAATGCTTAAATATTAATTTTAGAACAAAAATAATATTCAGGTATAAAATATTATATTTATATTTATGTACAGTCAAGGATAATTTTGTATTTTGAACACGAAATAAATGAAGCATAGAGTAGGTATTCGTCAAAAATTCCAAGGCAGTATTTTAATATGAGGCAGTAGCACGTCTCGAGTGGCTTTTATTTGTAAAAAAATCCATACAAAATTAATTTCGTGGCCATTTGCCGAGGATGTCGTGAAACCGTCCTGCGCCCACGTCACATTATTGAAGCTTTATTTTATTTGTGACGAATGGATTTGACCTTTGGAAATAGAATCGAGCGGTGAACTTAAATGCAAAACGTATAGGCATAATGGAGTTATTTCTTAAAATATTCTTATTGTTACAGAGGGCGGCACATTCTACTAAAGGACGACGACCTGGAATTATTGAGTCTACCTGTCACGTTTAAACCATCTCATTGCTCCTCGACAGCGAGATGGTCAAACTTGATAATATAAAAAATATATAAAAATAATTTAAAAAATAAAAGAGTGCGGCAAGGCGTCTTCGCCCTTCCACAATATTTTTATTTTTAAGCGAGGGACTCGAACTTCAAGCCGATCATTCCGGTCACAGCGCGAGTTAGAGGCTGCTGACCAGCGTTGCCTTCGATGACATCGAGGACAATGATGTCATCGTGTCGGTTTAGGTGATTATTATTTCACTTAAGTAAAAATTCCTTAGTCAATTCCGCCGTAGTCAGGATCGAACCCGTCATCTCTCCGTTCGAAAGCAGCGAGCGCATTTAACCAATGAGCCACCACCATTAACGAGAATGTTCCGAAGAAATTTCCTTGTCGCTCGCGAAGGGTGGATTGCAACATTCTGTTTCTTTTGACGGTCGCCGAGGAGAATGACTGAAAGGTTTCAGTGAAAAACTTCAGATTCTTTAGCGATGAAGGGGCAACCCTCGAAGGATAAGAAGTATCACAGCTAAGAGAGGTCTCGCGTGCATGGCGTTTAGATCGTAACCGGCTATGGAGAGTGTTGTAATGGTGGAACTAAATAGCGAGTTTTGTTCTGGGAAGGTCGAAGTCTGATGGGGGATTGCGAAAAAGAGTGACGACGTATACAAGCCTCGTGGTCATTAAGTACACGGGCGGTTTCGCGTTCTCCGCTTGGAAACATTAAGTGCTCTGGTATTATGCGCGTTTACAACGACTCGTTGAACTACGAATGAGGTAGAAAGTAAAAGAGAAAGCGCAAAGAAAAAGACAATAAACGCGCGAACGCGCTCGTGCTATTGCTAATAGCCAGTAGCAAACAAATGCTGCGAGAAAACGAAGTGCGAGAAGAAATAAATCATTGGGTGCGATTATACGAGGGGCGTTCAATAAAAAACGAGGATAAGTATTTTGCCGGAGAACTTTAATAAATGTTATTAAATTTTTCGACATAGTCGCCTTTTAGCATAATAGACTTGACGTATCTTTATTCTAAACTGAACATTCCATTCTTAGAAAAATCTCTTCATTCTGAGCATCTGAAATTTCGTGTACTGCAGCGACTACTGCTTCATCATTTTCGAATCTCTGATTTTTCAGGTTCTCCTTTAATCTTGGAAATAGATGGAAATCACTAGGGGCAAGGTCGGGTGAATGTACCGTATTAATTAATTGTCAATATCATCGCTATCTCGCTGATGATATTGATAACTATTAAAACGCAATATTGTCACATTTATTTAAAAAAGGAAAGGAGAGAAACCACTCATAAAACGTGTTATAGCCCGAGTGAAGGTCGGTCGCCTGGGCATTGTACTTCATTAATAGCTGTCACAAGACTCGAGTTCATAGAACCTTAAAAAAAAACTCTCGACGCATTTGAAACTTCATTTGCTCGTCGAGTGTTATGATATTGCGTACTAAAATATAACTGACACTAAAATTTGATTAATTTCCAGGCAGTCTAAATAAGATCTTTGAATTCATATCCAAATTGCGTTAATTATAATATTAAATATGTCGTTGAAAATTCATAAATTTAGTTTATAATGCTGTTTGACCTTCGCTGTTATTTATCCCACATCATAAACATCAAGAGACGCCTCTATAAAAATTATAAGCCGTGAAAATGCATTACATTTTTTCTACAAATCTCAATAAATGTTTTAAAAGTGTCTGAAGCACATACTTTTCTATATTAATTTGTTAAAGTTTGTATGTTTCACGACTTATAGAAACACTAACATTTTTGTCCGCGGCTCCGCCCGCGTAGACATGAAATGAATTCCTTGATGTCGTATATCGCCTCATCACTAAATCAATGTCCCGATTGCTAACTTGTTCTCGATTCTGATCGCACTTCCGCTCTCGATGTCGATTTATTTCATTCTCGATTCCGATCGCGGTCCCGCTTTTGATTCCAATTCCGGTCTTGTTCTAAGGAGATTCCGATTTCATTCTCGATCCAGGTCCCACTTTAAATTTTGAACTCAGTACTGCTTCTCATTCCGATTCTGGTCACGCACTTGATTCTAATTCTAATTCCACACTTGATTTTGATTTGATTCTTGATTTCGATGCCGGTCTAGGATTGATTGAATGTCGAATTGAATTTTATTTCTCGCCCTTCGCGCAATTTCGATTCTGCTATCGGTCACAGTTCTGATTTGAACGAAGTGGTAGTAAACGCTAGTAGTACCAAATAAAATTTGGGCTATATTACTCGGGGATAATGTAGCTTTCTTTGAGATAAAGAATTTTTAGGATCTTTAGTGGCAGAAATATTAAAATGAAGCCAATTTTTTTTTGAAAGCTTCTCGTTCACGCTTACAGCATATATTAAAAAAAAAATAATTTAAGCAAGAAAAAAAACGGACAAAATACACATAATGGTTCCAATTTTTTACAAAAAAAATTATTTCTAATTTCACCCTGTTAGAAATATTTTTTTGAAAATGATATATGTCATTATTTTTCATTTGTAATAAGCATCAAAATTTAAGTACGTCAATCGATTCGGCGGATATGTTTTTAAATAAAAAATTCAACACTTTTTTAGGGTTACTTTTAAGAAAGATGAATTTTAATTTTGATATCTGTAGCTTCAATAGTTTTCGTGCAACAGTATTTCACTTACAGGTTTAATTTCTAAAAATCCTTTCTTAGGTGCTCGTCTACGTTGCAACAGGAATCGCTATACAAAGTTCCAAGTCTCTAATGCCAGTAGTTCGGACTGTGTGTTGATATATCAGTTAGTCAGTTTACTCTTAAATATATATATATATATAAGAGTATATACATAAAAGATGAACTAATATCAACACTGATTTCAAACCATGACGCGTGTAGCTGTGCTTAATAAACTAGTTAGCAAAAACAGTCTCTTTTAAAACATAATTTTTATAGTAATCTTAATCAAATATCGGATAAATCAATTAACATTCACCAACGCCGGTTCAAGTCTTGAAAGACGGACCCATAAGCTTTGGTTATTATTTCAACCCAAAATCAATGTTCTGTATAATTCAAAATCTATGTACCTATATTATAGATAGATTTTGAATTGATATTGATAAATCTAAGTTCAGTATCTATTTTAAAAGATAGAAGGTTCACACACCTTTTGTTCATATGAAACCCTAATAAGCATCATGCGCAGAATATGAAACGATATACCAGGATATCCGAAAATTTTATAACGGTAATAAAATTCTACCGCTGAAGTGCCGAAGTTTATTGGCATAGAGTAGGTACTAATTTACCTTATGTGGATGCTGAAAAGCTGATTGTGTATCCGCGTCCTACGCGTATGCGGCCTTACTTTGAAAATATCGATATTTGAACACACATTTTAGAGTTGTCTCTGCAAACTCATTATGTGAAAGGTGTACCGAGACAACGATTCTTAGCATTTATTTTTTTTCGACATGGAAATTAAGCTGTCGGTGAGACAAAGCAGTCTCGAACTCGACCGGCAGCAGTGCCCGACCGGACGCTAGAAGGTCGTTGGAACTTTTCTGAGGTGACAAAGATTCTAATTTTACTTGAATGGAAAGTAATGGATGTCATTTAAAACATTAGCTGGTTTTTCTTCTCTGTCTCATACTTAATGATTATTTTTATGGACTGCGAAGTAGCTAGCATAAATACGTTTAATTTTCAATTGAATTTTCCTGTGGGGACATGAGTTTGAAATATATTCTATTTAAGATGTGTTTTGCAAAAAAATGTCCAAATAAGATATATGTTTATAGACGCGCTTGTTTGAGAGTAAAAATATTTTTCAAATGTTCCAACTACTGCATATACCGCCAGGCAGGTAGTAAGAACACTACAGTGTGATGTTCATTATTTTTCTTTAATTATTTTCAAAACTTTTTTTACAATAACTAAGTACACACGTCGTCAATAATGACGATATGATCGATGGAGGGACAATTAGAAAAGGAACTTGATGGAGCCCATCATGAGACATACGAAATGTAAGGATTAATTAACAGAAATATAAGTGCAGATTTTTTTATCATTTCCAAATGTATAATTTGATATTAAACGAAATATATGATAATTTTTCTTATCTCTTGAAACTGCTAACCTAGACTTTTGAAAGAAAAAACACGGAATAGAAGGCCTCACTCATAGTTTAGAGGAAAACCTAAGTGAAAATTGGTGATGAGAAAATGTGTTTAGAATGCGTATTCAATTTCACCGGGGACTGATGTAATGATTTATAGCATAGAACTTTTTCCAGACTAGCCCGACTCGCTCTTGGCCGATTTTTAGTCTGTCAAAAAAGTTTAAATTAAGAATAAACTATACTTTCATGACAACGTATTTTATTACAGCTCAGCGTTCATTTATAAACACCGAGTCCAAACATATTTACACATTCACGAAAATTTCCACTTTGAAGTCTTACATTATATTGCCACAAGGTACATCAAGAAAACAACAGCTGTAAGCTTATTCATTGTAAACTTTTAATAGCTTCTAGTAGATGCGCAACTTTCGACGAAAGCTTCGCTGAAAGCTTCCAAATGTGTTATGAACGGGCCCCTTCCGCGGGCATCGCCCGCCGCGTGAGTTACAGCTGCACGAAATGGCATTCTCGACTCGCCGGACGGGTCGCCATTAGCGTTAAATTCGCGTTGTTCTCCATGTTTACTATCGGATCGCCCAATTTTCCCGTAATTATTTAGCGGTCGGAAAACGACCTTCGATCGGAGAGGAAAATGAAGTGGTTCTTTCTCTATTGCCGTTTTCGTTCTCCGCCGATCGTGAACGGGGATAATAATTTCTGGTTAATAACGGAATCGATTCGAGGAAAAACGCTTTTGATCCGCGGCAACATGCTTTCATTTTGTGTGGTTTTTAAAAATAATTAAACTTTCATCGAGGAATAGAGAAATGTATGCTTTTTTCATTGATTGGTAATGAGATGTGAAAGACGAAGTCCTATAGGACGATGGGCGAATATTAAAAGAAAATATTAAAAATCATAAAAACTTGCCTATACATCAATTTAAATATAACCTTATTAAATTCCCTTGTTTTTTAATAAACAGACTTCATCATAGTATGGCCATTTATGTTTCGAACTTTTCATATTTAAAAAAAAATAAAATACTAACAATGCATGTCGACTATTAGGCATGAAACGATATGAAAATATATTGACGTCAAACCAATGCAGTGTTTATACAATAAACATGTTAAACTCACTTCACCTTGGGTCAAAAACCTTATTATACCGTTGTGCACTAAACAATAGTAAATAGAATATTTATTAGAAATTATTGCTTAAACACATTGCGTTAGAAATATTCCTAATAATAATTGTAATTGTTTTTTGAAGGCTTCTTTAAATACTCATTTTATAATGCGATAACTCGATGAATACTAATATCAGATTTTTTTTTTATTTTATTGAACTTTATATTTTATTTTCAAAAATTTACTTTTTTACTTGAGAAAGTATTCGTATTAATTTGTCACAACATTTTTTTTGGGTTCGAATAGTATTAAAAAAGTAAAATGAAACTTATGAAATGTCAAAGTTCGTATGTAGACTAGCACCGCAAGCAAGACGTTTTTTCGCAATAAGAAGTATAAGACATAATTTTGGTTCAGTTTAGTTAGTTGGTGATTACCTGATAATTAATAACGACAGGTAAGGTTTATCATTATGTAGAAAAAAAATTCTTGTATGTAGAATCGACAAACGAAAAGTATTATTTTACAGATATGTAAATTTCTTAATTTTATTCATAAAATAATTATAACTGAAAATAAATTTTATTATGTTACAATGTCTCACGTAATGCAAATATTTTGTTTTGTAAAGTTGTATTAAAAAAAATTACATATGCAAAAAAGACTTGTAGTAGACTCGTCAATAGAAGGAATTAAATACACACATAGCAAACAAGTAACATTGACAACCCTGCCCGTCTAGTGCATATGCAAATCGGTGAGCTTAAATACATCCTTATGATACCTGCATACATATAATATTTACGAATTTCGTTCACGGCGAGGTTGACCGGCCCGCGTTTCGGTCACGGCGGGCGCCAGCCTTGTTTCTTGTTCACACGCCAACGATTACATTCTAATCTGAATAAGTACCCTCGCCCGCATCTCGATCCGGTTTCCTTGATGAGATCGTGAGACTTTTGCTAATGGCTTATATACAGTATGTTTGTTTTGCCGTTCGGTTTCGTGATTCGACGATATTACGAAGAAGGTTTCGAACGGCCTGTGCAAGGCCTAAGGATAGGTTTTTGTTTTATATTCAATTTTAGTAATCACCGGACGTGCCGATTGAGGCATTTACGTTGTCTATATAAATGGCGACTTAATGCTGAGTTATTACATAGTATTTAATATATATAAGTTATAGATTCATCAAACTTGTTTAAAAATGAAATTTCCAATTTAGTTGTTGTTGCTTAATTTAGCCTTTAAGCTCAAATTTTAACTAGTTATAATAAAATTTCCATATACTTTTGTATCGAAAGAAGTGTCAATTGACGGTGACGTAATTGTTTTAAAATTGTAATTTTCTTTTAGTTAGTGAAATTAAAAATCAATCCACATGAGCAACCGACTTTACCGCTGCAGAATGTGTTTTTTAATAGGATTTTTAAGGGACAAACGCGTATTCGGGCCACCAGAGAATAGAGATATGGTCTCCGTCACCCATGGATATTCGCAGCCCTAAGAGGGTCACTACTGCGTTGCCGGCTTTAGTTTATAAGTACACGAACTCCAATACATTCGTATAATCGAAGATGCGATTAATATGGCAAAGAAATATAACTAATAAGGCAACTCATCAATGATTCCGCTACACACACTTTATCCAGGCTCGCTCGTAGGGTGTCGCTACATAAACATTTAACCTTTTACAAGATTAAGGGACAAACCTCAACAGAATAATTGAAACGTTGAGATATGTGTTAGAACAAAAGTCCATAACGCGCGTGACATACAGAAAGGCCGCCGCGACCCGCGCGGGACGAAGGCCTCGGCGGCCGGCGGCGGCGAACGCGCTGTCTGGACCCTCGGCGCGAGAGCCGGACGGTTTGTCCTTCGCGACGACATCGGAAACAACCGGCCAAGCGCGAGTCGCACTCGCTCACCGAAGGTTCTGTAGCACCACGTAATTTTATGTATAAATATATAAATAGGCTCCAATCCATCAATCGTGATTGGTGATTCGTTATGAGCGAATATTTATTTTCGTGCTCATAGCAAATGTCGTTGTTTTAAATACATATACGGAAAAAGAATGCAAGAAAATTTGAGTCTTAATTATACTTGTAGGTACTATATTTTAATTATAAATTTTCTATTCAAATACACAGGAATTTTAATACTTTTTATATAACCTGGTGGAATTTAATGCTAATTTTCGTATTTTGTAGTGGAACGGTTGAAGTCACTAAAAATCTGATTAAAATTTCATACAGGAAATTTAATTTTTTAGAAAATAAATAAATGCATAGGTTAAAAATACGGATTATTTTAATAATTAATTTCCCCACTATTAATAATATATTTCTATGATTTTTAAATAATCAAAATATTTTTCGATTACATCTCGTAACTCTCGGTAAATCATTACAGCAAGTTTTGAAAAACAAAAAGCAATATTTGGAAAATGGACTGAAAAGTTCAAAAAGTTGAAGAATTGTGCATTTAGACTGACATAAGTGTAATTATTCCTAGGTGCAAACGCTAAAAACCAAATATTGTGAAGTTCAAGCAACTCATTTAATAATACAAGAACGCAAAGCAGCCGACGAAAGTTCGTTTCGATGGCAAACGGTTCGCGTCGACACGGCGAGCGTCGGCCGACCGGTCGGCGGACGCGTCCGCGGACTGGTCCGTCGGCCTTGGCATCCGTGTGACTGCCGAGGCTTACTTTCGTTTAAACAATTTTTCTGTATACACTCGAGTACTCCTTCCATAGTAAACGTAAGCGGTAAGTTGTATACAATAACGGCGTCTGTAAATATTTATGCGCGAGCGGCGTTGTCAGCTTTGAGACGAATATTTTTTATTGAAATAAGAAATATTAATAAATGCTATCTTCTCATCAGTGGGCCTAGCACGACGCTCTAGACAAGAGTCTCTTTATAGGACCATCTCTTTCATTCGTTACGTTGCGCGATAGGGATAGTGCTATAGAAAGACTCTTAGGGCGTCATGCTAAGCCCGCAAGTCGTGTCATAATGCGCATTAGTTAACATTGTAGCCCAGATGTAATCGACCCCTCGTCGGTCGTCTGTCCTAGTATTTTGCGTACGTTTACTATGATCTTAATTATGCATTCATTATTTATCAATTCAATATAGTCTATAGTGTAAAAACGAGAGAATTGAATCTTCCGTTTCCATTACTATCGAGGTCCGATAGTCCGATCGACTCTTTTTCCTCTCTCCATTTTTGTTTTACGCCTCGACTAAGTTTCTGCTATTTAAACTTTGAGAATCACAAATGGAATCCACGTTCGCGGGAGTCGGTACTGAGGTCGGACGCCTCACACGCCACCTACACAACTCAATTATTGCGACATACGTAGGATTTAATAAAAGGAAAAACAAATTATGATAGATGTTACACTCCACTGCAGAAGCACACCATCAGAAAATCTTTCAATTAGGAATCGAGGGCTTACGGAGTCCTTCATACCGGCCCAGGGCCGGTCGGCGGCTGCTAATGACAGTTGTATTCAACGTGGGAAGAAGCTTTGGGAAAAATGGCTCAACGTACTTTTCTACTTTTCGTGTCACACAGCGATTTTTAATTCGACTTTAGTCAAATACTCATCAGTCTTACATGTTTTACGTGCTAAATTGAAACAAGCTACAAGGTAGACAACAGTGTTTATATATGCATGTGTGACTATTTTATTTTTAATTTCATTTTCGATTATTCAACCGATCGATTGATCGAATCGATTAATTCCAATTTCAACTTGTATTCGTGCATGTTATCCTATTCACATAAGTTAGGAGCGATATGTGCGTGTGTATAAGTGTGTGTAATATCCGGCCGTCACGTTTGCGCAACAACAACTATTGTTAATTATTTTCACACGAAAGAACGTCGTATAAGGTGTGTAGCATTCGATAAACCTTCCGAAATCGGTCGTATTATAACGTGTTTCATACAACAAAAGATGTAGCCGCAAATACTTTCTCGCCTAACGTAGATACGTACATATGAGCTGAAAGATTAATAGTCGTCACATCTCGGTGAAAACGTTGGGGGGCACTGCTTTCACACTTATTGCATTGAAACAAAGCACGTCTGGGCCCTGATAAATGCTTTCGATCCGAAACGATCTGTCATCGACGATCTGTTGACCGGACGGCGGTAGGGATGTGAACGATACGTCGATGTTTTTGAAATATTCAAGTATCGTTCATAAATATCGATGTTTCAAAAAATATCGCTCGCAAACGTTCTTTTGCTTAATCATCAAATTTCACGTTTCCTCTTAGTCACTCGTATATATATATCGTAATGGTAGTTGAAGTGTTAAAGTCGTCCATTGTATACATACTTATTTGATTTTTAAATACACTTTTATGTATTTTTCCATAGAAATTCTGTGACTATCAAATGTGAAGGAAAATGGAATGAAGCGATACCCCATCGCAATATTATTAATGTTATTTACGAAGACAGTCTGTGATACCTTGCACCGGTGCCGTTACAATTCCGTTAAGCAAATAGAGAACTTTAGAACTTTTTGTTTGTCAGCATCTCCATTAATACCACCGCCTTCACCACATGAACTGGCGTCATGCATCAACATGGTAATAGGTAATAAAATGCAATTGATGAAACAAAAAGTGTAAGTACAAGGAAGTAAATAAATATTACAACCCTTCGGGTTCCACAGATATAAATGCGTGTAATTTAGAAAATAGAGAAAAGCCCCAAATTTTCACGGGGAATTTAAAAAATAATACATAATTGCAAAATATTTGCGCGAATCATGTCAGTTGGAATATCTGATTAGAAGTTACGTCACTTCGTACGATGGTTAAAATACTCACGTACTATTAATTTCATCAAATACTTTCGTTAACTACTCATTGGCCACCAGCTTATATAACATTGAGGCGTCAGTGTCTTTCCTTTGATAGTATTAATAGAATTATTGGCACATTGTGATTGTGATACATTAATTTTGAACTGTTCGATTGGCTAATGTACTAATCCATCAACAAGCAGCAACATTTCAAACAGAAGACAAGTCGACACCAAATACTGAAAAACAACGAGGTATCGATGTTTAAAGAGTGATGGTAACGGGCTTCGGTGAGATGATCAGTATGAGCGACGTCACATCCCTAAACGGCGGTCTGTAGACGCGTGACGACACAACAGCGACTGAAAGCAGGTTCTATTTGAGCATAATAGATGGCGTTTAGGCACTTACAGAAAACCGATCCGATTAACGCTAGCTTATTTCGTGAAATTATTGAAATATTATCTGATACACTTATAACATTTATACCATTTTGTATTCATTTTTAATTCGTTGCTTTTTTTGTATAATTTATGAGAAATTCATGACAATAATAAACATATAAATAATAAACGCTAGAGCGGACCCAGGAGGGGGTCATGGGATCATGACACGCCAGGCTGCGTTTTTGTCTCACTGTTGTGATCGAATCACAGCCTATCCTGATTGAACGTCGACTATCTGAACACCCTAATTCGAAGGCTACCTACATAATCATATAGGTTCATAGACCGTTTCGTATTGACGCAGGTTGACGTCTATGCTCGTTAGTTCGCATTCATCTACGTCTTGTCAATAGTTTTGTTCGTTTATATATAAACAACGGATTCATATTAACGGGTTTTGTTACATAAATAATTAATTTCCTTAATTGTTAATAATTAATTTCCTTATTGGGACACGTATACTAGCTATTTAGAAATATTTCGGGATTTACTCAAAATATTTTCAAACTATTTTCTGTATTTAAATTGAAAGTTGTCTGCGAAATTTCATACCAATGTATTAGTGAAAATAGCATTTCTATATATAAATCGTACTATATAATTACATTTTTAAATAATTAATCTTGTACATTTAATGTCTTCTCGTAATTTCTTTATTTGACAGCCGCAACATCGCGAGCGAGACACCGACTTCGTGCCCAAATATATAATGCACGAAAAATCACTATCTACTTAACAAGCCCGAATGCTAAACGGAACCGTCAAGGCGGTCTCCGTGAAAGCCAAAATCGTGCGAGAAAGTCGAAGTCGACAACATGGGGAGTTTCGCGAGTCACGAGGGTGCGCCGAGACAAAGGCGAGTTAAAATGTTCGATCTCGAGTCAAAATACACGCGCGACGTCTGACGACGGACCAAATTAAACTTTTACTCGTTTACTCCGCTAGATCTGACAGGCTCGGCTGTGTTTGTGACGCGGCGAAAGGGCGCCGTTTTATGAGCGACAATTATAAGTTATGTATATATACGCACGAAGACAACTTTTATGCGCGGCTGACATCTGGAGATGGACAAAGTATGTCGGTCGGTCGTAAGCGTATATCAAATATGTTGGTCGGTCGTACGAGTATATCGTGTGGGTAAGATACAGGCGTACCGTCACGCCACCGTCGATCGATGGATGCTAAGTACGATGTATGGACCAACGAATCGGGTGCACGGTATGTTTAGAAGGCAAACTGTTTTGCACGCTTCATAAGCGGAGCGTTGAGGTAGAACTCTATTCTCGCCTTACAAAAATCAAGTGATTTTTGAACTAAAAGAATCAAGTACGTTTTTATTTTATACCGCACTTATAGAATATTTACACATGAATATCAAGGAAAAATACTAATTTCAACACTTATGATATTTTAAAAAGAAATTTTGCTTTTTAAATTAATGAAAAAGATGTTCAACAAAATTATTCCGTGGACGTCCGTGTGTCTGTACGTACCCATACTCGCGTGGTCACGATAACTCTTGAAAAACTTAACTGATCTAGTCCATTTTTTCCAAAAGCTTTAGTATTATCCTAGACTAAGTCCTTTCGAAGATCACGGTCTAATACGCTTGCGTGGTATTTTTTTATGCCTCATAAGTGGAGCGCTGATGTAGTGCTCTACTTCACCTTATAAAAATCGAGCTATTTTATGAATTTAAAATTTTTTCATGTTACTCATAATGTACTTATAGACTGATGTAAATGCACGAATGACAAGAAAAAACATTCGTATTAATATATATATTTGTAAAAATTCAACGACCGCTATGAGGCGTGCACTTTTGGATTTTCCATAATTTTTTCATACGTCTCGTAGTTGAAATGATGATATGTATATTTACGTTAAAATACATATCTTTGAATGATATACTTATTTAGTATATCATTCAAAGTGATTCGAAAAACTCATAGCAATCAAATATGTTGTATAAATGATTTCGCTAGAATCGCTAGATCAACCCAAGCTTGGATAAGCGACTAAAGAAAATTGATACATGCGAATTTTAACTAATACATAAGTGTATTTTATAATTAAATTCTTTTTATACTATTTTTTTTATATAATATCATACATGCAAACTTATAAGTGTACGTAATCCGCATTTCAATATATATATATATATATATATGTATATAGTATGGTACCAAGAAGCTAATCTTGGCTAAAAAAGCCAAGAAATTAAAAGTGATGAAGACGAAAGTGAAGAAGGAAACTACCAATAGTTAGTCGCGGTGATGTTGAACTTCAAAGATGCCAATCAAACAGAACTGAGTAAAACGCCGAGGGTTGATTGATTGGTTGAATGGATTGAGATAACAATGGGAAAATAAAAACCCAAATAGGATTAAAGGTTAGAAAATATTTTTTTGTTCACAAAATAAACTACGAACTTCTGTTTGTAAAGTGTTGAATAGTTAAAAATTAAAAAATTGGTTGCCTGTAAAGTCGGTATACGGGCGAAAGTTTTACGTGACAACGACTTTGAATGGTAAAATCATTTTAATGTGAATATTCATTCGTATAGTAGGAAGAAGGATGAAATAATAGTAACAATTTAAAACATTTATTTATACAAAGAATTATATTTAAAACATTAATTTATACAAAGAATCTCGCACTGAATTTCATATTAACAAAATTTTATTTTTACCTTTACACATACATACGTATTTATATACAAATATACATACAATAACTTGCAATACATTTGCAAGCTATGCACTAATTCTCTAGTGCTGCGCGCGGCAGACCGATCATAGTTGAGTGGGAGAGAGACGCAAGGCATTCGGCGGGCCTCTCTCGTTCGGTGACTCATCGTAACGTTACCGAGCGTTACACTTTTTCATAAGTGACTCCCAGCCGCAACCTAATTTAAGACGTTGTCACGTCAAAAGGAACATTAGTTTAAATGCATCACACGCAAACAACAAGCTTACCAGTTTAAACTTATCTTTATAAACATAGTGCGAAAATCGACATTGCCGCTTTCTGGTTACATTAGTTTGAGAAACCTATTATTAAAATGTGATTCTCAAACAAATATAACCAAAATTTTGTTATTTGAAATGCCCTTTAATTCAAATACAACGTGTTTTTATTTTCATATACCCGGCCATTTATATTGAAGTGACGGTATTGTTGATCACGTATAAGGTATTTTACATTATTTTTTTTTAATTTTTAATGCATCATCAAACAAAAATCTTTTTTAAAAGTTCCGTTTTAAGCAGTAAAATATCCTGCATCGTGAGTGAATTATAATAAAAAAAATCAGGAAGCAATTTCCTCATTAAAGCTAATTGAATAAAAACATCATTCACTACTAAAAAAAGTCTCCGAATTAACTTAGTTTTTTTTCTCGTATTAGTGTGCAGTGGCATATTCGTCCAAACGATGCCATCAACGTTGGTATTATTAACCTTTGGCCGCCTTTTGCACAAGAATATGAACTATCCATCACACCTTTCAATGCTATTATAAGTAACAATATGTATACATTGACGAGTATAATAGAATAGAGTTTTGACGTTGTTACGAGAATCTTTTAAAAATTGATGTTTATAAATACCTCTTATTTATAGAAGATTCATATCTAAATCCGCTAAATCAAATACGATTTCCATAAACAATAACTTTGATATCGGTATTATTTAAATATTGTTTCCCCATCTGACATTTGTATAAAAGCCTATTACTTATATACATATTTATAAGCGTAAAAATCTATAGTGAATTTTTAAAATCAAGTGAAGATATTCTAATTCGGCTGCTGTAGTTGTATTTGAAAAAAAGGAATACATAAGAAGATAGAATTTTTAGAATGTCGGTGACTGTCGATTTTGCTTTTATCGATGATTACCCATCAATCAAAACCTGATTGATACAAGTACAATTACTGACGCCCGAACGTGATCGTTGAGAGAGAAATACCAATCAGAGCTAAATTTATTTTAACATAATATTAATTCGTTACATTATCGAACAAGTTCACATTTTTGGTTTCTTTTTAAATGGTTTAAATTATTTTGAATGTTTTATACAAAATTTAGAAACCATTAAATTTTAACCCGATTATGATCAAGTGAAAATGAAGGCCATGTTTTGGGGCCGCAGGTTTCTGAAACAAATAGTTCAATTTGTGCAGTTAAGCAAATAGTGATATATCGGTTCTCAATAAATTTCTTCCAATAGAATGAAGATTACAGCTCTGACTCCAGTGTACCTTTAAGGATAATTGTACTTTTTAAAGGTCACCATTTATCTGACTCCGTAAGAATGACCTTAAATAATAACTGAACCACGAACAAAGCATAACACGCACGAAACTCGTATTTGCACTGACGTGGAGCGTTAAGACCCAACGTTCCCCGTATGCTGATGAAAATATCCTGCCGCTGGAATATTTAAGAGTTGTGTATTTCGGATTCTATGTAAATTAGGCCTTGATATACGTAAAGGGCCGCGATATCACTCTAAGTAACGACTTATGTATACAAACTAAGCCTTCGTATGTTTGTGATGGTAAAACTTGGAAAAGTAGCAGGTCGATTGACTTGATATTTTGACACAATGTTGCTTTTGAATACGCGCATATTTTTCTATTTACTATCATTTATCCTTTGTTCACGTATTTCTACTATTGAACAGAACTATTACACCGATTCTAAAAAAAATTTCACTTAATGAAAGTTACACTATCCACGAGTTATTTTGATACTAGTAATTGCCTAGATTCGTTCACTTCGGAATAGTGACGGAAACGAAATTGAAAGCGGGATGTGGAATAGAATCGGGAGCTGAGACTGGGATCATAATTGAGAGGGGGACCGGGGTCCAAATTGAGTGTGGTTTTAAAATCAAGAACGCGACCGGGATGGAAATCAGGAACGATACAGGGACTAGAGTTGAACGCGGGAATAAGATTGGGATTGATAGCGACATCGATCAATATAAAAGATGAAGGGATATTAATTCGAGGAAAAAGTTCTTTCGTTTGTTATAAGCAAAAAGTTGCTGTAAAATCTCTATGGTTGTGCTTTTTGTATTTGACTAGTTTGGAAACCGTTCAATAGATGACATTTAAAGAAGGATTAAAAATAAATACGGTGTCCCGCCATTATTCCATTGTTTTTCCGTCCATCAAAATGAGTGAATTTAAGGTAGAAATTTGATACATTTCGAAGTTTTATTACAATAAAGAAAAATGTGGCACAAGTCGAGAAAAAAATTGTGACGTTTATGGACCTAATACACAAAACTGGTTCAAGCGTATTCAGTCTTATAATTTTGATGTCAAAAATGAACCTCGCTCTGGTTGCCTTGTTACGGATAAAGTCCATACCATTTTGAAAAAAGTAGAATAGGATCAATATATTAGTTCTTATCACATAACTGGTGAGCTGGGGATTATCCACAAAACAGTTTTAACCTATTTGAAAAAAGTTGGATATACAGCTCGACACTTACGTCCCACACGAGCTCACTGAAAGAAATCTAATTAATAATGTACTCATTTGCGATTTTGTAAAAATTCCGTTTTTGTAAAAATTGATTACTGGTGATGAAAAATGGATTAATGCGACAAGATCGTGGGAAAAAAATCATAGTCAAAAGGTAAGCAAGCTCTATATACTAGCGAAACCAGGATTCACTCGCAATAGGTTGATGTTACGTGTATGGTGGAATTGGAAGGGTATTATTTATTATAGGCTTTTTACCGCCGAGCCAAACCATCAATTCGGATCTCTACTGCCAACAGCTGATGAGACTCAAGCATTAATTATAGAAAAAGAACAGCCGGAATTAATCAAAAGAAAGGATGTGGTTTTTCATAATGATAACGCCAGACCACACACATCTTTAGCCCTCGGTAAATATTGAGATAGTTTGGTTGGGAAGTGTTAATGCATCCACCATACACCCCTGACCTTGTACCCTCAGATGTTCATCTGTTTCGGTCTTTTTAAAATTCTTTAGGTAGGGTTAGGTTGAGATCAAGAAAGTGTCAAAACTACTTGTCACAGTTTTTTGAACAGAAGTCCAAAACTTTTTACAGCAATGGGATTATGTCAATACCTACAAGATGGCAACACGTTGTTGAATAAAATGGCACAGACATATTATAATTAAATGCAAATAAAATGTGATCAAAAATTATCTTGAACTTGTATACAAAATATGAAAAAAAACATTTTCCCCGACTTTATACTATATTCTATATCGTCACAGGCGACCGCTAACCGAAAGCTAATAACGTATATTTACTCATTTGCGTTCCTCTCACTTCACTTTCATCAGGTAGTTAACGGGTTCATAGCTAGGCATTGTTACTGAAGCCGCTCGCCTTTCAAGAGCTTCCGCGCCGAGGGTACAGGAGCCACGTTTCCCACGACGTAATCATAAGGTTTTTAATGCCGAGCCCCTTTGTTCGGCGTGTGACCGGCACGGGCCATTGTCGTGCGATGGGAAATGCGGTCTGTGATATCGAGGAGAATACGTTTAACAAACTCGACTCGTATCGTAGGTATATCGTTTGGAACATGAATCCGTATATATCGACAACATTGGATTGAAAGGCTGACTTAATCGGTTTTGGTAATCTTGAATATATGCAAATTGATTATTAAAATTGTGTAAGCATGTCTGAATGTTTGTCATTCGATCGCGCTTAAACGGTAAATCGGATTTTAATGATATTTTACAAAGAGCTAGATTATATTTTGGAATATGCCATAAGATGCGTTATATAAAAAAAAAATGCATAAATACCAGAAGAGTACTAATCGGAAAATGCGGTAAAATTTAAATAATCACTTTCAAATTTTAATTAACTCTTTGCGAATAGAGCAAGTGAGTATATACATGTATAAAAATAAATGAAATCTGAAATAACCAAGCTTTAAATAAGCCGCTAATATATATTTTTTATTTAGAGTTTAGAAATTGTCAATATTTCGGTTCAAAATTAGCTCAAAATTACGTCGCTACGCAGTCACTTTGATTTCCATGGAGGGGGAAACTCAGTAATTTTAAACTAACTCAGGGTTAACGTTTCAAAGGAAAAATAAGGTTGGAGCCGAATAAGGTTTACCTTCACAATGAAAAATCCTTGCTTACGTATTCACGTCCTCGCCAATAGATGGAGTTGATGTGTTCAAGGTGCCTCATTTAGGATTCAGCGGTGTCTCTTTGCGAGACTCAGACGGAATTGGGTAATGATTTTGATCATGACTCTGCACTGAGACATGAAGGTGTATCATGTATCCTAATTTTAAATTTATGAGTCTTGCATAATGATCAATTAATGCTAATTAGGTAAGTTAATTCGTTGCGAATGCCACCCGGACAGCTTCAAATAGAAACTTATTATTTTTCAAAGTAATTAGTCGTACTTTCTGACTATGGAAGTAACAGCATTGTTTGTCAAACTGATTTAGGTATTGAACATATTTTTACATGTGCAATTGAGCATCTCTATATATACAAAGTGGTTAACAAAAACCGAGCGTTATAGCAAGAGTGAGAGTGTACAAAAAATTATTCGAAAATGTTTTGTCTGTCTGTCCGTTTGAACACATCAAAAACATTTAAGGTATTTCATACAAAAATTGCTTAGCTTAAAGCAACATCTACGCTTTATGTTATCGATGTTTTGTTAGGAGAGAAAATCTGAAATTCCACATATACGAAAACGCGGGTACAGTTAAGGGTTAAGTTCTGTGTAAGTAATTATTTACGTTTTATAGTTAGTTTTGTTTTTTATATGTTATTTTCAATTTTTTAATTTTTACGCCGTGCGCTGATAAACGATATGGTATCAAAAACTTCTTGATCGGTGATTGCAGTAACAGATGTTTTTATTTACGACACTTTGATAGAAGCAAAATAATATACAAAATTATCGAAAACATAAAAAGAAAGGATTAACAAACTGTACATCGTGTAAAAAATATTTAAGTAAATATTTATGCCTTTCAACTGTATCTGTCATTGTCCGAAACCTGCGCAATAAAACTATTTTCTCGTAACAATATCTTTCGATTACTAAGTTATTTTATATATATATATATATATATATATATATATATATATATATATATATATATATATATATATATATATATAAACAAACCAGCTTGTGAACCATCATAGACTAAATGATTACCGTCGCCCATGGACAACCGCAACTTTAGGAGGGTTGTTTGTTCGTCGTCGGCTTTCAGATAGCAATATGTACTTTCCCCGAAGATCCCCTTGTCGTCGTTGATTAAGAATACCGCTGATGGTAGATCAATACAATAATAATAATCAAACGCAAGCAAATAGAAAAATAATGTTAAATAATTTACGTGTAATACATGTGACGAACGTTTATCTTCAGTGATAAGTTTTAGAATGCATTGAAAGTGATATAGAGAAACGTGTATTTTTTTTAATTCAAAGTATCAAGCCATCCCGGTGCTATTTCATTAATATCAAAACGTCTCGAAAGATATGATCATGCAATTTCCTTGTAAATGTGAGTGTTTATGGTATGGGCGGGCGGATCCTACACAGATTGAATTCTCGCGGCATTCGCGACGCCCTCTATGCGAGGGCGCTCGCGTAAAATTAACTCTAGCCCGAGGCGCGTTCCGAACTTATTGAAGCTCGTTTTAGTTGTTTACGATGTGGGCGTGCAAAAAAATAGTTTAAGTTGGTTATACGTAGAAATCGACATTTCAGTCTCTTGCAATTATGTACACTATGGTATTTTTTAAGTTGCGTCACAGGATCGGTGTGGCTTTGAAAAAATCATCACGTCTAATACTATTTGACTGGCTTGCGATTAGAAAATTTACTTGAAAAATAATTAACACATCAATCACTGCAAAAGGCATCGATTGATTTGTCGTTGAGATGAAAATGATACGACATTACTGGAATATCAAGACGGCGAGTTACAATTGTTTAGATATCTTTTATCATTTGGAAAAATTAAGCGATATAATGGTGACCTGGTGGTACTTTTCATTTTATTAACCCCCCATAGACGAAGATCTATCTGTCTATCTATCTGCCTGTATGTCTGTCTCTGACAATATACTTTCTTATCGAATAGATCCATTTCAATGCTTAATATGTAGCTGGTGTTTGGTTACCTTAGATGAAAGTTTCTTCAGCTGTTTAAAAGTTAGCCGTTTCTCGAATCTAAGAACTTTGTGCGCACGCAATGGAATATTTATTAGACTTTCTACTTACACGTACGCGTATTATTAAAAATTATTATTATATATTTTTTTATTTCCTTTCCTACGTTTACTATATTTCATTTTCTTGAGGTCTGGCTGCCAGTGCTCACAGTATTATTATAAATGTCCAAAAATGTCTCTCTCAAATTTTCTACAATTATTTTGAACTCATTAATCCATTGCAGGCAGCAAGCTATTTAAGAAGTTGTTTTTTATGTAGTGTTTTGTGAAGAATATCTGTTTCTGCGAAAATATTATCAAAATCATCCAAAAAAAGGCACAGTCATTTTTTTAAATTATATAAAAATATGGGTTTCAGTCTATGTATCACCGTCCCATATTTATGACACGCGAATCGTAAGACCAACGTGTTTCGACGGCGCGCGGTATTTTGGTGAATTTTCCGTAATGCGCTAATCGTTTCGTACTACCATGAAAAATTTCGTTATGCTTTTAATAACACTAAAATACAGTATTATAGCATAACGAGAATTAATTATAGCATAACATTATAATACTGAAAAATCGCTCAGTTCTGTCGATGCGTAGACACAATTTAGAAAGAATGTTTTTTAATTTTAGATCGGACACCGATTCGTTCAGAAGATATAACAGTCGCGCCGTCATATGTTTGAACTATCGTTTTGGATAAGCAGTCATATTCTTCGAGGACAGTCAAAGGTGCTGGACTCAGTGAAATACTCGGAAGATCTAAATTGACATCCACCTGCTTTATAAATCGGTCGACTACTTTGGAATCTACAAAATGTCGCAATGAAACTACGTACTGTTCCCTTTAGCTGACAATCGATATTTCATCAATAATAATCGCCATAGAATCGATACCTTGTATTTGTTTTTTAATATTGCTCTATATCAGAGAGGCAGTACTAGAAATCAAATCATTTTGAGCTCTACTGCCTAAGGCCGTAAAAACCTGTATGGAAGTTTGTAAATGACTTTCGAAAGTACCATAACATTCCGATAATAAATCTACCATTTCTAAATAATTTCCTTTATTTAACGAAGAGATTGTTTCGCCATGTCCTTGAATAGATAATTCATGTTTACTCAAAAAACGTATTTCATCGTTTAAACACGTTGAAAAATGTTATGATTTCTATCTACTTCTGAATAGTGTTATTGAATGTCTAATTTATATTGACTGCATAAACTTGTTTCGATGCGAGTTTTACCAAAAGCATATAATTTTATGCATGACTAGTGTTTTTCTAGCCGGTCGTGTTTTTTTTACCAGCATTTGTCTAATTACGCAAATCGACGTACCCGTAATAATTGTAAACGGATTTTGTAGTTGCAAATAACTATGAAAACGAAACTGTATAAGGAAATTGATCAAATGCGTTTGCACTACTGTTCAATTTTCATAAGCAAACAGACAAATTTCTCAATTGTAATTAAACAGTTTTACTAATTGCACGACAGAATAACACGGCTAATATAAAAAGAAATTGTAGTTGTTGCAAAATAACGATAGAATGTAATTGCGTATATACACGTAATGTGTCGTTTTTTGAAACAATAACCAAAGTCGTTGCTCTGTAAAGAGAAATTTATTTTTCCTTTATGAAACATAAAATCATATCACAAATGACTTGCTTACACAACTCGCTTCTACAATTAGTATTAAGTACAAATTGCTATTATTTACTAACCTGTAAAGAAAAACAACATTAAAAGCTATTGCTTCGGATAATATTTTACAGTCTGAAATATTTCTTTTAAGAAAACCTTAATGTGATAATGTGTAAATCTGGAGAGTCGTTTTCTAATTATAGAATGAACATAGTGCAAAGTGCTGCCACCATAGATAATGCTTTGACGTATAAAGTCGAAGTTAATGCGCGGGAAATTTTAATGAAGACCCAAAATAGCTTCATTTACGTATGTATTAATTGTAAAGCGTTATTTAAAGCAAAGAAGTGTTCATATTATAAAGCGATTTAATTTTGTCGGCTATTCCTTTTAACCTCGGTCTAAAATTATCATTAACAATGTGTGCTGACAGTTAGTTTGTATAAGAAAATTGAAATTTTCAGGATCTTCATGATTTTTCATTTAAAAAGAAATGAAATCACGAGAAAAAGTATTTGAAAAAAAAATCGATTTTTGAGGATTTTGGAAATTAAAAAAAATTGTGAGCGACCTTTTAAAAATTTTTTTTTCAGCTGTCCTTTGGAGGGGGCGCTTAAAACAAAGTAAACTAACATATTTCCACACGAGACTTGAAAAAAAAATAATCTTTTTTGGGTCGCCTAGTATTACATGCACTAGGGCGACCAAAAATGTTTTGATGACTATAGCCAGGAGTGTGTTTTGCCTAAGAGTGTTTCTCATAGAAGCGCAGGAAAACGTCCTCTATGGGCATGTATAGATATTTCTACTGGAGGTGCCTAAGTATACGCACAGAGGGAGTTATCATTAATTAATATATTACGTAAGGTTAATTTTCATTATATATAAAATTGAATTTTTTTGTGTAATGGCCTGGATATTTGTATGATTTTTGATTTTTTAATAGAGAGTAGACTATGCCTTCGGGTTTATATGAAAAAAAAATTTGGTTGCCTGTAAAGTCGGTATACGGGCGAAAGTTTTGTGACAACGACTTTGAATGGTAAAATCATTTTAATGTGAATATTCATTCGTATAGTAGGAAGAAGGATGAAATAATAGTAACAATTTAAAACATTTATTTATACAAAAATTATATTTAAAACATTAATTTATACAAAGAATCTCGCACTGAATTTCATATTAACAAAATTTTATTTTTACCTTTACACATACATACGTATTTATATACAAATATACATACAATAACTTGCAATACATTTGCAAGCTATGCACTAATTCTCTAGTGCTAGCGCGCGCGGAACCGATCATAGTTGAGTGGGAGAGAGACGCAAGGCATTCGGCGGGCCTCTCTCGTTCGGTGACTCATGTTACGTTACCGAGCGTTACACTTTTCATAAGTGACTCCCAGCCGCAACCTAATTTAAGACGTTGTCACGTCAAAAGAACATCTCGGTCACACGCATTCATATATATATATATATTCCTCCTAAAGGTATTGTTTTACATGTGGGGGATTTTAAATACTTTATTTATGCAAGGGTCATTAATAAATCTACCTGCCTTATAATTTACCGAGTAACTATTTTATAATTTACAGACAGCTTGTGAAAACGAGATAAAAGCATTAAGCGTTCGACTAGCATCATAGTTTGATCTACGACGCGAGTCTACTGATTTAATATGAAGTTCAACGCTTTCTACATTGGCTACTGTAATTAAATATGCAAATGGAGTCTTTGCACTACGGGTCTTTATACAAGAATTTGTTAAGCTGAAAATCTAATGTACAAAATTAAATAATAGGCACTAATAGCGAGTGCAAAACGAGTGGTAGACTTTGAAAATCGTTAGTGTAGAAATCGGTATTTATCAGTACAAAGGGGAAAAATATGACAATGTTGTGAATGTGGTAAAAACTAACTGTATCTCAAAATGTGTCGGTGACGTCATTACAAGTTGGACGAGGAGACAGCAGGAAATACGATTGCATACGGAGGACGTATATTGTCGTATATGTCTTCACATTTCGCGACGAACGATAATGGATCGTGTCCGTTATCGTTCGTCGTATGTTCTCGACTAGCGGGGGTCGGTGGGGGGCGCATGGGATATCGGCATCATCGCGTTTGGACGCTGGCGATATATCGTCGTTTGCCTCATGTGGCGACACAAAAGACATATTGGTATCAATACAACGAGAAAACGTCTAACGTGAGATCTTTGGTATATGAGTGAGTGTGCGTGCGTTTGTGTTTGTGTATGTATAAACATTATGTTTTGGTTTCTATATAGAAGACAAAAGGTAATGCTTTTAGTAAGTGTTAGGGTTTCATATCTAGGGTTAAGAGTGCGGTGACTGTCTGTTTGTTTTCCTGTCATTAGTGTTTGCGTCAATATGCGCATTAACCAAGTAGATGCACGTATTACTATTATCTATTCTGGCTAATGCTTTTTTATTACTATTAAGTATGACACAAATTGAGTATTAAACTTTTTTTACACGAAATGTAAAACATCATTTGAAATAATTTGCTTTGTTTGTTTAAAAAACTGTTTTATCAATAATGTAAATTATCAAACAAAAAGTATAACATATTATTGATTTAATAATTTCAAATTATAATATAAAGAGTTTCGAATTAAAATATAAAATAAAATTAAAGAAAAAGTATCAAAGAACCTGAAATAATCTATATACTAATTATCATCTGGTGTAATTATTGTAGTAAAAATAAAATTACAAGCCAGAAGTTTATATCACGTAGAAAAGAAAATCTTAAATCTATAAGATGATTTTAAAATTTTTTATTTGTAATGTGTATTCCTATAATTTTCATAAAAATATAATTTATTAAAATCTTATCACACAAGTCTTGATTGATACTTCTTGATTGATACTACTTGATTGATTTTTCAATTTATAGATCAAAACATGAAATAGTATATTTTTCATTTTACTTGAGCAGAATTCTCTCGAAGATATGGACCCATTTCAAAAGTAGCTGTATGTTATCGAGAAATCCTAAAGAGATACTACGTATCCCTAAAATGCTAATAAGGAAACATCAATTCAATTTTGACGTAACAAGATAATAAACACGTCTTTCAATTTGTACAAGGAAAATAAACTTGGAATACAGGCGCGTAATAAGTAGCCTTGCTTTAAAAACGCGGACTTAATAAAGCTGGAATGAGCAATTAACTGGAACTCATAAAAAAACGAAGTAGGTACGCTCCGGCCGGGTTAATTTGATCATAGACTTTTCAGTCTGCAGACAGGCTTGGTCTGAAAATAAACATTTATTCTGTACAAGGTGAAATTATTTCTGAAATGTCAATATATACAGATATAGTGCGAAAGATAATTCTGTATTTAGATGAAACTCGTCGGGCAATTTTGTTGAATAGGCAATTGACATTACTCTCGGTCTATTACGGTTTTCTAGAATTCGGCTATTAAATTAAGAACTTGAAATTAGTGACAGAATCGTTTATAAATTAATACTAAGAAATACTCCTGTTAAGTTTAAATTGTGAGTAATAGAGATTGATAGGGCATAAAATAAGTTTGGTATAACTTGTGACGGGAATTTCAAGTTGTTATTAAATTCTACGGGAACAAATGGACTATAAATTGGATTTAAATAACATAAATGGGTGCGGTCTTCACGCGATTGAAGTAAAACTTTATGGCGTTGTGGTAAATAATACTAGGCTGAAGGTCATCAAGTCGTGCTAGATTTTAGTGGTATACAGCGGGATAGGAATTGTGAATGAGAGATCGTTCGATAGAATTAAATGAAGAAATTTATTTTACACCCGTCATGTCTGGCATCCGAAAGTTATCGAATGCTAGAAGTTGTTTGCAAGTCATTTTTTCATATTTTCTAGAAATGTTTTACATGAGAATACCGCCAACGAATGCGAAATAGAGTTAGCAGCGTCTAGACTCGGAAAGTATTGAGTTGAGGACTTTGAGTGTTCGCCGCTATCGGAGTCTCCTCTAGCCCCGTACGCGCTTGAGACGGTTTGAATCTTTGACGGCATGAAAATTATATGTCTGGTATACGTCTCGTTTTGCTCTAAGCGAACCCGCACACGGCATTCGTGGATAAGTTATTTACGGGCAAACTTCGAATATTTGAAATTTCACGATCTTCGTTTTATTAAAATACTTTTATATATATGTATGTATGCGAACGAAAAGCTCTGCTAATAGGCCATTAAATTCGAAAACTTCAATCAATATTATTAATTGATTGAAGTAGTACTTATTGGACTTTGTTATATAAATTTCCTTACTTATTTCGATTGATACTTAACAAAACGAAATTAACAACATGTTGAATATTGCTGTTGAACATTTTAAAATTTAATGTATAATATCGCAATATATTTTTTATTATCATGGACGATAGACGTCGATGAGTTTATTTGCCATTAAAAGTCTCACTACGGCAGCGATAGATATTAATATTTAGGAAGAAGCCTAAAACTTGACAACTGAATTGACATATCTATGTCAATTCAGTTGTCACGTTTTACCTGCTCCACTGCCGAGGCACATAACCTCCCTCAACTTTTTTTATTTCCGATTAAAGGTCACGGTACCTCAAGCGCTCGACGCTAGTCCGCTGAAGGTTGGGACCTACTGGTGATCGTCCCCATCAATGGCTGACGGCTTGGCGTTCTCTCCATGCTTGATTTGACTCAAGTTAAAAACCATGGATCTGATCGTCCGTGGCCACGGTCGAATTCGTAATCCCTGGTCATGTGCCGGATCTCTAGCCGAAAGCCACCACAGCTTCAGTCGCTGCACTATTTAACTACGGCACTAGTTAATTGGAGCTACTGTGTTAGCTGAATCGCCACTAATGCTGCGCACTTGACAGTTTGACAGTTGTCAAATTGTATATTACTAAATGTATATATATATATATATATATATATATATATATATATATATATATATATATATATATATTTATTCGCTTTTTTTAATATTTTAAATGTTTACCTTTCGGCGATACTGCAGCGGCCGATGAATTTTATACGGAATGCCGCGAAATTTATCGGCCTACGTGAAATTACGGACGAGCCACAATCGCAAAAAGTGGTCACACATAAAAAAGAACAAATGACCGGCTGGAGCGATAAAAATTTTTCATAGGCTTTCGCCAGCACACCCCTTAACGATTTGAGAGATTAAAAAATATAACAGGCCACCGTCAATGGTTTTATTTGTGTGCATTCCAGTCGGTTTTCAGAATAGAAATAAAGATTTATTTTTTCATAAAATTTAATACTCATATATACACATTTAACAACAAGGCTATGTTTGTACTAAAAAGTTGTCGCATTTAATCTTCGGTATAAGACGTTATCGTGCAATTTAATTCGTATCGTACTTAATAAATAACGAATAACTCATTACTATTTTCATTTATCAACCGATTTGTATTACATTAATTTTGATAACTATAAAGAAAATGCATAAGGCAAGCTTTACACTAATATATCATTAAAGTTATTCATTCAGGTTAGCATAAGGAAATTGTTATATTTACAGAATTTCAGTATAAAGTGCTTGTAACAGGTATAATACCGTCTTTCTTATATCGGTAAAATAAAACTTGGCTAGACATGTATTCATGTAACACGCCCGTTGTGGTGTCATCAAACTTGAACGTTAAAAAGTAAAGATGATTTAAAGTGGTTCATTGGCGTTCTACGATAGAAATAAGAATATATTATGAACTGGCGAGTGTTGTTAGATTGAAAAAATACACAAAAATACATATTACAGTTTGTGGAAATGAAAAAATTATAAAGTACGAAGCCTTTTTTAAAAATATAACATGTTCTTATAAAATAGTGTACATTTTTAAAAAAATTCTCATATCCTAGAAACTAGGTCGTCGTGCTTATGTTGTTCTATTACATATTGAAAAATGTATTTATATAATTTATAAAAGTCTTTGTAATAAAAAAAAATGTGAATTTTCCGTTTAATGGTAATGGAAGCAATCAAAATGTTATAAACACAAAATATATGAATTAGGGAAAACAAACAAAAATAAAAGTATATACCCTAATAATTTGATTGAGAATTTCAATATTTTTGTAATGAAATGAATATCTTTAAGGAGTCGATAGCAATTAACTCCGGAATTGATTAATAGCGATTAATTGAAATAAATAAATAATAGGTTGATCATTGTAGAAGTTACGACACTAATGTTAATTGAGAATTAATTCCTGTAACATGTGAGCGTCAGCTCATAGCAATAGGATTTTAACGGCAATTGTGGAAAATACTTAATTAAAATATGTTTCATAATTTCCGACCATTTAATTAAAATACACCCCGTTTACGTTTCGATAATTAATTTTTTTATATCTCATGCCAGATAAAACACTTTACTAACGACTAAACGAGTTCAAATACTGTAAAATATTACACGCGATTTATTAAACAAAAAACTGTCAATATTTGTGGAAAATCTTTTAATCAATATCAAGGTAAATTGAAAGGCTCACCGATGAAGTTCGTCCAATTTGTATTCGCCATTTTGCGGTGCGGCGACGTCACGGGCCTGCGGACAGAGAGGTAGCGTGAACACTTTGATGTCGAGGGTCAGCTTTGTGCATTCACCAGCAAAGGAGGCCGGCTAAATTGCCAAATTTTAAGGGTCACTCTGGCGGTGGAAACTTTACGCTAAAATGTTGCTCTTCTTTTTGTCACGCTACGGCGGCACGACTCTGACTCGTGCGACTCGTGTGACTTGAACGCGCCAAAACATGTGGACTTGGAAGATTCGACACAAAAAGTCAAATGTTCGTGTACGGCGATGTAGTCATCCTAGAGATAGAATCACTTTTTCCACGTCGTACTACTTTTATTTTTTCCTTATCATATTACTTTTTCCAATATAAAAAAAAAGGAATTCTTCCTCCGAGAGAACTATGCATCGCTTCTGTTCCAAATTATTTGTTCTTTCATAAGCAAGAAATCTTAAATGAAAAATAAATAAAGTTTAGCATGAAAATTTGTACAAAAAACATAACAATTCGTATGTTGTTGATTTCTTTGAGTTCAAAGCCATAATTTTAGGGAGTCAATTAGTTTTGCAGAGTCAATAATTTCTCATATCTTTTATTATACGCAGTTATTATATTTTCATGTTTTTTTTTAATTATTAAATCTCAATTAGATAGGTACTTTGTTTAAAGTTTTAATTGCATATTTTTTTGGAAATTACTCGGCCCATGAAACTTTTTTTGTTACGTCCGATAAGAAATAATTTTATAAAAATCGGACCGCCACTGGATAGAGCATTAGAAATGAGATGTCAAAATATAGTTAGTAAAGTGAAATACCTTAAGAGAGAATGCGACAATTGACAAATGTTTGTTGATTGATTCGCAAATACTTCAGTTCAGTTGTGATACGACACTTTCGTCTACTAAACATATATTGATCAATTAATTATTGTGAGACTTGTTATGTCAATTTGCGTCATTTTTTTTATTATTTATTTTGTATTATCAGAACACGAAAAACTTGTGATTTGTTCTTTATGTACCTATATGTAGTTTTATTTCTCGTGTCGAAATAGAAATATCTCGCTAACCATTTCCGTCTGTTTGTCTTTTTATATCTTTTTACGCGAGAATCCCTTATCTGACTTACATGTTTTTTTTTTAAATTCATAGCTATATTATATATATTTCGCTAAATAAAATAATATAACGAAATAAGCAGTGACGATAATGGTGAGTCAGGTTGGAAAAAAGAAGCTATTGGAGCGTCTAAATACCTTACACTGAGCTACTTACTCAAATTTATCTAGTGTATAAATGTAGACTTTAAAAAGACCTACAAAAAGTCCAGGATACTATAATAATATGTATATTTTCTGTAGATGATTCACCATATGAATTTTTGTGTTCTTAAAATAACATCCAGGCGACCGACTTACATCCATTAAAAACGAGGGATGTTGTATACAAAAAGTATATACGTGTGTATTGTATATGTATAAAATTAAATATATGTTTTCAAATTGCGAAGGAAAATATTTATCTTATTCTTATTTATCTCACAATTAATACACCCAAGTAAAATTCCATTTTATTTATAAAAAAGAACCAAAACAATAATTCTGCAATCCGTGCGAGTGGAGCCGCGAGTACAGGCTAGTATTATCGAAACTGATATTTGTAAATCCTTCTTTGCCTTATGCTATGCAGATATACTCCAAAATTGTGATATAGGATACAAAAAAAAAAAGATTATTTTGAGGAAATCCAACTGAACTAATTAATTTTAGTTCAATATTTCTCTGTGAAATGTGCATTTGCCCAGTCATACATTCATTTTGAAGGAATTGTTTGAACTTATAGATTTAGAAATATAAAAGAATGGTCTTTGTTTTAAGTAACGAGCGAGTTCGACATGTTGACCTTTAAACGACCTTCGTTAATAAATGAAATGTGAAATATTCACGACGTAAAGAAAAACAGCCATGCAAATAACTTTGAAAGAAAATATATGAAAAATACAAGATCTAAATTTTTCCATCTACTTCAAACACTCACAGTTTTTTATTTGGGTTTCAGTATCAGGTAGTTAATATGATCCTTTCTACATTAAGGTGACGTTCCTCATATTTCCTGTGTCATAAGTTCTTTCAAAACACGCATACATACCCTCTCTCTCACACACCACACACACACACACACACACACCCGCACATGCACACACGCCCGAAAGCACGCACATATACACGTAAACTTCAAAGATAAATATCGGCGTTTATTTCATTTGAATTATCCACTTTGCGAAACTTCGTGACCGGTCTCCATTTTGTTTGGGAACATTGTATAAGACCGACATTATGTTATCTAATGTTTTATTGTATTACTGGCGACGTAGGCGCGATCTGTGAAAAGCCAAAGTTACAGGACGTTATCACGCGTCGGAAACTTATCCAATGAAAAGTAATCGCGCTTGCACGAACACGGCTCTCTTGTCAGCAGATCTGTTTTAGCGTCTTTTTCACGTAGCGCGGTTTGTTGACGTTCAGAATTCGAAGTTTCTGGTGATGTGCTCGTGATAGGATCGAATGAATCGATCGTAATCGAAATGTAATTGATTCAAGGTCATAACATCGAGATGATTTGCAAAGACGGACTCGATTTTGATGATAACAATTTGGAACGAAATAAAAAATTATTACATTAATCGATTAAAAATAATTAATCCATCCTAACGATTGCATTGTGTCAGCCTTTCAGACGCATTCCCTTTAACGCGCCGAGTATTAAGTCTTATATTTTAAATAAGAATAATACGAAGAATGGAAAACAGTATATGATAGAAATACTAATTGAAATAGGTTTTTATTTATCTGTAGATTTTGGTTATACTGGCAAGTACTCAGTATTGGATATGCTTCTACGTAATAAAGAAAATAAAACGACACTTACGATGTTCATTAATGTCGTCATCCGTTTTTAATGTATCATTTTAAATGTTTCGCAGTTTATTTTATCGTGATAAGTACTAACCAACTAAGTAGATAATTATATGGGAGAGATTAGAAAAGACTCTGGTTGTGTAATTTTAAGACCTTTAAAATGATTCGCAAATGACCTGGAGGAGATACTGATAATAATCGAATCCGAAAACAAATGTTAAGTTGCCCTTATAGTGGAAACCTAACCCGACACACATTTCGCTAGATTCTAAGTTATAGCTTGACTATCTTCTTCACGGAGCAATCAGAAATTTAATATACAGAAAGATAAGAAACAGAATGAAAGAACTATCAGTTTGGCTACCAGTAAATCATTATTGATCTCGTTTCTGATATTGATAGATAGGGAGAAATCGCTTCGATTCAATGTAAAACGTTTGTACACTCACTGAAAATTTACAATACTTATACACCACCGACATCCGAACGCGTACTGGACTCAAATCATTATTGGCAAATTAGCACTTAGTATGCCCTCTGCGTGGGTCTTGTGATGAATTTAACACTTAACATGTCATGCTGTTTGGGGGGTGTTGGGGTGATAGGATAACACGTCTAGTTAACTAGTTAATACACAGTGACGTGGTGATATGGTGTTACGCGAAACCCAACGCAAATGGCAACCGCGCCGGTCGCTCACCTCGGCCGCATCGCTCCGCTGGTTATGGGCTCCTCATCAGACCGGTCGTCAGACGTGGACTTTTACTTTCTTCTAAGATATGCTGCGAGCATACGAGTACGCAAACCAGGTTGGGTCAAGTATGTGAATCAGTTTGTGCTGGAGTTGTTCCGATTTAAATGGTTCGTAATCGATTGATCTTACATTTCGATAACGTTGATATAATTGACAATCTCAAAAGTCAGTATTTGTAAAAGATAATGTTAATATTTCGGAGTACCTTTAGGATCTTCGATGAAGTCGAAGGCTTCAAGTATTTAAATGAAAAAATATTTTCATTTAAGATCAATATATTTATTGATCAGTTCTTCAGTATTTATCCTTATTATATAATATAATAATCCACTTTTCCATCACTATTGAAGCTTGTGCACTTACGCATCAGCCCTCGTTCCCTTTCTCTGTATTTTTTTTTTATCTCTAGCTTATTTACTTGTTTTTCGCGCGATCGGATTCGAATACACTATTCTATTCTAATTTTAAATCAAACGCGAAACCTCATTTGCGAAACTGAGCACGAAGGTCGGATGCCTCACATGCCACCCACTCCTAGGTCCGCTAATACAACATACTAGCGTCTATATCCCCGAAGGTTATAGACAGAGACGATAGTATCCACGATCTTTGTATACATCCGACAATTGTTGGAGCAAGTTCATGTTAGAGTACATAAAAATTGGCCTTTTTTTAATATAATACCAATTTGGGTTGCATGAAATCTAGGACCGGACCCTTACTGATCGATAAGGGGACACACACAAGGGACACACCATTGTAACATTAATAAATAACAGATCATCATCAAGTATCGGTATTATTAGCAATGGTATTATTAATAACGAGTACAGCAATAACAATTTTTAGATCGGATTTAAATGAAAAAACTTTTGAATTATTAGTACTAATGTAACAATATATCCACAAAAATAGTACAATTTTAACAATATCACTGGGATGTTAGACATTCGTCGACAAACCAATGTACACCTTCAAGTCAGGGAGCTCTATTGCCCTGAACTGTGAAGGTTACAAATAGCGAAAATTTTAACCTGATTATATAATCGGTATAAACAATTGAAACATAGATGTTAGTAAAAATTAAAATGGTTAAGGTAAAAGAAAAAAATTTTAATCTTTATTTTTCATATTTATCTATGAATATAAAATGAAAAACATTTTTCTTTATCTAGGTGTTTACGCCGTATTCTCGACATTAAATGAAGTGGCAATACCCCCCTCCTTTACGCTTGCAATCCAATTTGTTCCTACCCGCACTCTTTGATGTGCCACTGTGAGAAGTTTCGAGGATAGGGTGAATAGGACAACTCCGATCAGCGACCGGCGCTTACACTAGCTGTCAACTAAAAACTATCGAACGTGTCAGTATGAGCATTTTATGTGAAATAGTTTGTATTGGCTTTACGTTAATCGTTATATTGTATTTGCTTTACGGATTGTAGTCAAATTTTGCATAGAGGTAGATTATGTCTTAAATAGTATATGATATACTATTTTTTTTTAGATATAAATGTGTAAAGTTCAGTAAAAAATATAATTAATTATCACTAACATCATTGACCAAAAGAGCATTGTTCCTATTTTGGACAACGATCCTAAAGGAAGATCAAAATCGGCATCGAGACCAAAATGAATTGGAATCGATAGCGGGACGTAAGCCAAAACCCGACATCGAAACGGAATTGAAATCGATTATCGATGTTGATTGGGATTAGAGTTAGAGAGAAATTTTCTTTTCTCGTTTATTCACTAATTCTAGAGACCACAAAATCGTAAGGAAAATACAATCATTGTTTAATTTAATTTACATAACAGAAGCGGACGAGTGTTGGCTACTAACGCATATGATTAAAAAGAAAATGCAGTTTACGTGTCGTCATTTAGTATTAGTTGAAGGAAATTAAAATAACCATAATTAAATATTTTGTTTTAAGCAATAATATATATATAACATTTTTGAATGTCAAGACAATTTTTTTCCCTATTGTCAAATCTGAATATTCCATTGTTAAAACCAAAGGGCAAAACTAGGATTAAACTCTACCCACCAGGTTTACAGATAAAGTATGGATTTTAGGACTGTGACGGCCTTCCATGAATTAAACATTTCCCGACTCGCAATGAAGTATCTGGAAATCTGATCTTAAAACTTTTACTTCAGAACTTTCATATAAACTTTCTTAACCCAACTCTTTCATATTTCGCTCTTGCCAGATTTGCTAAATGTCGTTATGTATGGCAACAAAATACTTTCAATGATCCCTTCATGACGCTTTAGCGTGACGCGTGGATACTGTAATTTCGAAAATTGCCGTTTTTCTTTCACGCAGGTAACGTTTCACTGCGATTTTCAAAATAAGATAATGAATTCGATGTGCAAGCTCGGTCCTATCATGGCCCCAGCGCACGCGTATCGATACGGTTCCCGGTCATCGCGACATCGACCGGTCGCCGCTCGTCGATACTCGATCGCGCAGCCTTCGTTGCATCGCGCCGGGTAGTAGTTACCACAGCGAACAAGTGGATTGCCTTACTGAATTTCACACGCACGACCGGCTTGCGTCACCGCCGATGGCCCGCGTCCTCGACGAAAAAAAAAAATTAAAACCAGCCAATGTCGCAACGCGCAGCGGCGACGTCGTCGGCCGCACGCGAGAGATCCGCGGGAGAAAGTGCGATGGCGCGCAATTAGCGGCGCGTAGTGACGTAACCCGATGTGCCGACGCTGGACATGTGTTACTGTACGATGTATGGGCGCTGTGACTCGAGGACGATGCATCGATAACTCTCAATGACAGCTCTATCGATACAAAAGTGATGAAGTTTTATGATCGGCTTCTCTATACAGTCGTAGTCTGAGTGATCTTTTGATGTGATAATGCACGGTGCTAACCCAAATGCATTGACATTGCCCGAATTATAATCGATACGTGAGGAATGCAGCCCGTACCGGTATTTAGACGACGCTAATGTTTGAATTACATCACTATGATCGGTATGTTTTCAAAGGTGTCAGTCAAATTGTCAGAGCGCTGTAATCACAAGCTGTTATCGCATTCGAATCTTGATTATGGGCGAATTGACCGATAAGCGTATTAAGAACATATACAATACGATTTGTTCGAATCGACATGCAGAAATTACTACAGCTTATTCCATCAGGACAATTGATTATGACTAATTTGGGAAATAGTGATCACAGAAAAAAAATAACATACCCAGATGTTACGAAAGTAAAGATATTCATTTGCGCAATTTGTCTATGTTTAAAAATTATTAATTTGTGTATATACTTTGTCTTGTTTGCCTTTGATTAGCATTGTGGAAACTTCTCTGTCAAACATGTAACATACCCTGTATGTAATAATTATTTTTATGAAGTAAACATTGTTCTAATGCGCCACGAGTGAGTTTTGCATTTATAACAAAGAAAATGCTTCGGTTCACTTCCGCCCTCGTATTCCCGTTTCCGCTCTCACGTTCCCGTATTTCCGTTACGGCGTTGCTATCGCGTGGGACGGTCTTTGTTGCTATACTTCTTTTTACAAAACCTACAAGCATTAATGAGATCTTGTTGTAAAAATATCTAAAGCACCGAAGTGGTATGAAAACCGATGCTCTGTGACGACGACGTCGCTGAAGCGGTACGCCTTCACCGCGATCAGATCGCAATTTATGATTACCATTGAAAGTATGGTAGGGTGGCTATGCTTTCGTCCGGGGAAACGGAAAATTCCTCTGAATATAAATTGCGGATAGACAAAAATATACTCACATCGTGCTTCCTAAATGAAATCTCAGTGGACTCGCTTTAGCTTGTACGCATAAAAAACAAAACAAAAAAAACATGTTATTATACTTTACAATATAAAACGTGTAATAAAAGTTAATGATGTAAATTAACGTGGATTGATCACTGTTCGGAGTTTTGTATGAAATCTTATTTTAATTAATTAGGAGGTAGTAGAAATACAGAACGACTGGAATATTTATTTCTTAATGTACAAAATGTGATATGTGCATAAATATTGATCTTTTGAATATGCGCACGATAACTTGTATAGAAAAACACGATTCACATTGAAACATTCATCTTCAACTTTTAGTGCTTCCTGATACTTAGTTGAAATTTTCACACAAAGAAACACTGGTCTCCAAGGGTTCAGTGCCTTTTGCGCTAAGTCATAATATAGTGACTTATTTTTTTTAGTATGTGTAAATACATTATATATATAGTATATATGAATAAAAGCGTGGGATATGCTAGCGGAGGACCGATTCATTGCATGCGCTAAATAAACACTTGCACCACCTAATTTTTGTGCACAGTACGAACCTTACAATTTAAGAATTTAAGACTTACTTTAAGACCTATAATATTTTTAGATACTAAAATAAACAGCGAACGTATGTACGTATATGAAATAATGTATCTCAACATTCATGTTTATGACGTAATGATATTTTTAATTTATCAGAATATATTTCAAGTGCTCATTTTTAGGGTTCCGAGCCAAAATGCCACAAACGGGATCCTTATAGTTTCGTCATATTCGTCCGTCCGTATGTCATGGGCATTTTATTCAAAAACCACAATATGTGTACATATGAAATTAATAGTGTAGATGTTTTGTATGAGCCGCTACTTGGTTTGGTAGTTAAATATCAAAAATAAATATTTCTACGGGGCACATGATACAGGTAACAGAATGTAATAATTTTTTTCTTCAGTAAACATTAACGAATGGTACATATTTCGACAGTTCTTTTAAAAGCGCTTTAAGGTTTTAAGGTAATTTTTCTGATTACGTGAATAATTTCGGAAATAATCGCTCCGAAAGTTGAAGAAATTGTGTCTCTCCCTCTATTTTCTAAACAACATGTCCAAAAATATGAAAAAAATAAGGAAAGTCACGCTTAATAAATAATTTTGATGAAAATTATTTTGAACGTGATGAGATGTACTGAGTTATTGACGAAAAACTGTGCTTCTCAACAAAAGGACGTAAGTGCCATGAAAATAACGCTCTTTTGCTGATGCATTTTAGTTTACACTAATTTAATAGTAATAGTCGATATACCTACTTGTTTTTCTAGTTGTAGGCGACTAAAATTTTATAACTATTCAGTGCGCGAAACATGGAAAAATGGTAACAACATATTTTTTCATCTGTATTGCATTTCTTTGTAATAATGGCTTTGGAACCCTATAACGAACACGTCCGACATGCTCTTGTACAGTTTTTTTTTTTAACACATACGACGAAACGACAGCACATATTTAATCATGCTTACGAAACCATGGCACGGCTTTAACATTCGTCTATGTTCTGTCAAAGGCTTCGGTACAGAAAAGCTCTGATAATTCGTGCATATATTTTCTGTTCAGTCACCTGCAAGTCACCTTTCGACCTTGCTCGTCCCGACGTAAATTGTCATCGGCCTTTGCCGACGCTCGCTGTCTCTTCTTGTTTCGTGTCGGAACCGGTTCGCCGTCTCGGATGGCCGTTTTCGTTCGGAACGTATCCATTCGAAAACAATTATCCTTTTCAAATATAGAGGGCAAAGGATGTCTGGCGATACAGCGCCGTTCTGTTTGCTCTTATAAAATCGAGTTGGTTCTCTTTACCCTGTTTCGTTTGCATCGCTGCTGCATATGATGCGCCATAGATGTACGAATGGCGAGATATATTCTCGGAGGCATTTTTAAAATTCATTTCGGAAACCGAAAATATAATAGGGCCCAAATAGTAGTTTATAAACTAATATAATATTATAAAGAACTAATAACCACGGTCGGCATTCAGTGTATTGATACACCAATGAATTGCTACCATACTAGCGTGTTTGACGGATTTTTTCATAAGTAGTCTATGGGAAGAGCTTACCCAGTTGTGAGGAAATATTTGTTTTTTAATCTCAACTCAGCATTTTGTTATTAAATAATATTCTATTTTTAAGCTTTGGAGATGAGAAAAACATGTTTTTCCTTTTATTCGACTTCACCGTTTTAATGGAATAGCAATTCAAGTATTATAAATATGTATTATGGAATATTAGAAAACATAAAACAGTAATAGAATTTTGTATAGCAAATGTAAATATTAGTCTGTCGGTAATGTTTCTTCAGCTATTTTCGTAAAAAGTTTCAGAGTAGAATTGCTATTTATTATTTATGAATTAAATGTTATCAGACTTATAAATAAAGGTTGGATAGCTGAGTTTATTTATTGAATTGATGCTTTGAATAAAATGATGTTTTATTTGGACATTGTGCGTGAAAAAGAAACCAATGTAACTTTCTTCTAATCGCTGTTGATGAAAATTTTGCTTTGAATAGCGAATTCTATCTTTAGTAATCATAGCATATATTAAAATGAAATTTACTTATGAACAAGAACACTCGTTATGGTTTTTTTATCAAAGATTTAAACGTTTTGCAGGTACTTATGCATTGAAATATTATTGAAATAATAAAACAATGTATCAAAGCAATTTCCATGTCTTTTTACTATCACATTCTATTTTTTTAATAAGATTGTTTATGGTCAAATCATATTTTCTTGGGTTTGCATGTCACAGAATATTTGATGTTACTGTCGATCCACGTTAATTATATTTCAAAATTGTTAAAATAAGGCATGGCCCTTAAATATTAAGCTAAATAATTCAAAATAAAATAAATTAATATCTCGACTATGTTGAAAATGTCAAAACTTAGGTCTCATAAATCTTTTGTCCGGTCATTGTTCCTTCTGACTGTGTACATACAGATACACACTTTAGTGTCACATTTATTTTATCTAACTATCAGTCTGACGGCGGTCTGCTTCAAACTCTCATTTGTAATAGTTAAATGATAATTGTTAAAGTTAAATACTAAATATGTCAAAATATCTGTAATTTTAGAGATATTGGCATTTGTGACACATTGATGACACAAATGTCAATATTTTTAAGACTAATTTATTCAACGGCCAATTGTGAAGTAAAAACAACGTATTTGGACGTGTTCATGTTTTAACTTTAATAATTACGTATTAATTATCAGGAATGAGAGTTTGAAGCACACCGGTAACTTCAAGTTCTAAGATAGCACTTTAAACAGTTGAACCAAAATTGAATTATCATTTAATAGGGATCAATTGTATTGTACATTAATAGACGGAAAAAAAGATATCAATAGATCTCATAAGCCAACGTCAAATCTGAGCTACATCAATAGAAAATGTAACAATTACTTTCACATGTCTAACTGTTTTCAAGGTGAAAATAACCAAAAGAATATAATGGCTAATGAGCAATTTTTTGACAGTTCGAAAAAAATCTTCAAAAGGATTCAATAAATGGCGTTAGCAAAAAGAACCGTCCCCGAAAATCCATGTGGGCTGTAAAAAAATCTCATTTCTTAAGATGGATTAATAGGAAGAATTTAAAATCCAATGAAAAAAAAAATAGAAATAGATGAAAACCAATACAAATAACTGTAGAAAATAGTAGAATATCAACAGAAACGAGTAAAAAAATAGAATTGATACTACGTCAAACGATTCGCCAGAGCTCGTCAAAAAGAAATAAAAAATCGGTCGACCTTGTAAGACAATTCCAAAACTTTCCGCTATTTTCGAGCTCAAAATAACCGAAAATATACATGCTAATACATTCTCAAGAGACCATTTGCGGTTACAATAAATACATTTTGAACAGACTTTATGTGTTAAGTGCCTTAAATTGCGAGATCTTACAAAACGACAAAGTCACACGGCACATCACAAAATAGTGTCGTCAGGAAGGCGTTCGCAAATTTTCAGTAACTAGTAAACGATTACTGCGTTTATGATTTCGTATGTTTTTTAACTTTAATGCGCAAAAAGCGTGGCCAATCCGTTAGTCCTCATGAATAATGAATATTCGATAGATATATTATTATACTATCTCTAGATATTGTACAATATGGTGTTATGTCACGCGCATAAAAGCGAGACGCATTCTAATTCACCAGAACGAGTTTTTCGTTGACCGACTTTGAACGTGATTTTGCTAGAACGTTGGTTCATAGGTGATCATTATCTTTCGTTATGTAAGCATAAAAAAGGGTGATTTATTATTTTGATTTTTGTCGTAAAATAAAATGTCGCAACGAGGATGACATTTGGAAATTTTGCGTTTCCATCAGAAGTGTACATATTAAAGGCTTGTAGCTATTGGAAAAAAATCGATGAGTCTAATTTTATTAAATATTCCGCGTGATGACATGTTTTGCTCAGTATATTTAATGTAAAATAAATATGGATGAAAGTTAAATTTCAGATTGGTCCTTTTTCTCGAGACTCAAAGATCATTATGACTTGGTGTTCTTTTCCTAACTTCTGACATTTATTAAAAAATTTGGTAAATCCAAAAGTGCACGTCTCATACTACTCATTTCATTTTTGTTAAGAAACCAATTCTACTGTTAAATTATAAAGTGGAAAATAGAGAACAAAAGAGAAAGATGAAAAATAGTCAGTGATAATTTTCACGAAGGAAACTCAAAAAATCCACCAAATTTCATTACTATTTATAAAACTGTTTTTATTTCAATCATGATAGGAAATAGGGTTCATCTTCAGGATAAATGGAAAATTATTCAAAAAGATTTATAACAATAAATTGTGACATTGTTCTAAAACGTATAGACAAACAAGTGCACAGGCCAACGGACAACAGTACTCATAATTTTTTAACTATATTTTTTGTCATGCATATTGAAGCAAATCAATAAAAAAAATACGTTGAGTTAGTAACTTGAGATGTCTAGTTTTCAAAACATCCGTTTTTTTTGTAGATTTAATGTTTAAATTGGAATATAAGAACGATTTTATATTGCAAAATTGTCACATTGCGGCGTATTGAGGGATATGAGACTTGCGGTCATCCCGCAAAATAATCAAAACAGAACCGGCAAACGACGAGCTTGTCTGAAATGACTGATGGTTGAAGCAAGAGAGGTATCATACGGGGAATTGTGGCGTCTGTCTACCCCCTAAGTAAGAGGTGTGAGTTTATAGAGAGAAAAATACGATCTATTAAATAGTTAAATAAAATAGTTAACTAACATTTTACTACATGTAAGTATTTTAATATTTAACAAATTGGTATGCAGTTTCGCACGGAACACAACTATTGATATACGATGAGGTTGTTTTCAGATATAAAAACTTAACTAGAAGGTCACCTTGGGTTGTCGTCACTGTGCAATGTGGCCTTTGCCGATAACGGTAATGCACGCAGCATTATAATGCGAGCGCGACACGAATAGAGCTGCTAATGACATACACGAACTTCATATCGTACTTCGTATTGTGACCGCAATATTTTAATTAAGCATTCAGTCTTTCGCTTCACACCTCCCGAGCGTTCAATTTCACGACGTACGTGAAATCTTACATAAATACCTGGCTAACCGAGCTTCGATCGTTGAATTTCGAGTTTCCCGTGGGAAAATGGTGATTTCCCACGGGAAAGGTCGTTTATGCCCATTTCTAAAAACAGATATTTCGATACATTACGTAACATGTATAGTGCCATATGTAGTTCATGTTCCGTAGTGTTATTTTTTGTTGAGAACAATTAACAATGCAATAATATAATTGTACCAAAATTCTACTATGTGGAGGTAAATAAAGCAATAATTAGATTTTTTAGTTCGTTTCTTCAGGAAAGATACTTATATAGATAGACTTCAAAAGAAACACATTGTCGAAATACTAATTCCTAGTTACATAAAATAATTAATATAAAAAAAAAAACGAGGCCGTCACCGGACGCCCGGCAGATGAGGAACATGAAAATTGATGAAATTCGTATTTAAAAGAAACCAGAAAATTGAAATATAGTACAATTCATAGAAACATATAATTTCCCTATTATTTTTATTATAGTAATATACATATACAAAATATACAAACAAGGCACACGATGAAGCAATGAAGTACATAGCATACGCGTCACGCACACGCAAACGAGTAAAAAGCGGGGGGGGGGGCGGCGTGACGACATAGAGAGCGTCATGCCGTTTGTCGTCACGGTCGCAAAATATTCACATCCAAAATATAAAAAGCTCTTTTTTGATAACACGAACTGATTTTTTCACAATTTTTTTTTTTTGTTAAAAACTTTACCTAATATTATTTCAAAACAATTAGCCCACGGAACTCAACTCAGATTTTAATCTTTGCTAATAGCATGGATGCAATAAAAATTAAATTAATAGATTTTAATATCATAAACGACCTTTAAAAACGATCTCAGCGTTACAGAAGAAGTTTCGAAAACGTGCAACGCACTTGATTAATGGGCGCTCCGCTAATCATGATGATTTTAAACGAGTCTAATGATTTCGCGCCGCCTCCGCGCCGATTTTCGCCGATCGCCCGGCGCTATCATGGCGCTATGATGATAATGACTTTTGTGTGCGTAAACGATTTGATTATTCGCTTCGGGTGGTTTCTAATGACGATTGTGTAATTATTCTGTCATTACTTTCTGCATCGATTCGTTTGCGTCAATCGCCCGTTGGATTTGTTGGTTTTTCTTAGGAGTTCTATTAATTTCTTGATATTTCGAATGAGATGGTGAGAATTTTCTGTTATAATGATGATGAAGGTGTCTCAACAAATACATCTCTACGTTCTTATAATCTTTAATGTGCAACATATACCAGAAGATACCTATATGAAATGAAATGAAATTTAAATTTTTATTTGTATTTAAATTTTGGTCTCGTATTCGCTACTTTAAACGGTAACGACTCAATAGTTTCTTAATCCCTTAAACACTTTCAATTCAAATCAGGAGGCATAGTACAACGCATGAAATTATGCCGCTGCAAAGTTAGTCACAATGGCGTAAAATAGGAACGCGAAGGAAAAGAAGAAAGTGTAGGGGACCGTTGAACCTACGCACGGCATCATTCGCAGGAAATTCAGTGTTATCAGGGGTCGAACCCGAGACTTTTTTATTCGAATGTCGCCCTACAAATTTATCCTATAGACTATGATGTTGTGTTTTACTAACTACACGCAATTGAATTAAAACTCCTTCGATGTAAATATATTTTAAACTTTTAGTCGACTTCGACCTACAAGAACGGAGCAAAACAGAGTTTTAAGAACAAACGTCTCTCAAGAGGGCTTCAATGACGTGCAAAATCACTTATCTCCGACGTAAATAGGTTGAAACGCAGTCCACAATAGAGTATTCAATGTCTTCAGAACTCCCATTGTACCCCGTATACAATAGAACTGCGAGTGTTGTACCTACGCCTTGAAGAAATCAATATTTAAAAGCAAACAGACCTACGTCGGCCAAAGCCGTCGGTGCGGCGCCACATTCATTGGTCGAGATTGTCGCTTTTGAAGTTATCGGAAAACAGACGAATTGAGCAATGAGCTTTCTTTTATTATCAATTAAATCAAATTAAACTGCTCGATTTATGTCTCAGGGACCACGTTAAGCCGTCTGTCGCGTATTTTGTCATCGCGCATTGACGATAAAGATCATCAGCCTCCTGGGGATCTGGAATCCCCAGGGATCCCCAGGGATCGAGGTCTGTGGCCGTCGATCTGAAATGAGAAAGTCAATAAAATCTGGCACGAGATCCAGAAACGGTTTTAAAATATATACTAGTTGGGGCTTACACGAAAGTACGATAGAATTTTGCAGAACTATCATCTAAATGTATTCTGAAATTTCCTAAAGAATTCGGAGTACATAGATTTGTACTTGCCTCTTGAGAAATCAGATATCAGTCCAAATGGATAACAGCAAACGAAGTAGTTAGAAAATTTGTTGGTGATGTCGGTCAAGAAAACCAAAGGAACTGGATATTAGAGACTAAATACCGGACAGACGAACTGAACGCAAAGTATAATTAAAAAATCATAAATTCGAAACCGATGACACTTACAGTTTCTAGAATCCAATAGCAATTAAGTGGCAGCGAATAACGAAACTTGGCAACAACCAACCCTGATTAGATTTTAATGAGTTGAATTATCGTTACTTAACAAAACTGCATTTACTGCATTGTGTTACTGCGTCTACGTACCACGAAATTGGCATTATAATAAAATTACTATGTTATCGCTATGTCGATTATGTAATGAACATAACCTAATATATAAAAGGTTGTATTGGATTGAAAGGAAGTAGCTAAGGCAATGTTTAATCTGTGCAAAGCGTTAGTACCTTGCAACCGAAACGAGATTAGCTGTGTGCGCCGAACAACCGTACAAAGCTGGACAAATGTGAACAACGTGTCCGGTTAATACGATGAGGACGCTGCAAGAGCATTTTCAAATAATCCGCATAAATAATCAGTACCCAAACTGAATACGGCCTTATTTATCGACATACAGAAAAAAAATATTTGTACGAAATGCAAAATGATATGTATGTGACGACTTATGATGATAATGACTTCACGTCGAGTATGAATACGGCATAGATAATGTTAGGGTACATCAGAAAGTCGTATAGACGAAGCTTTCGAGAGATGAGACATGACTTATTCTAGAGCGATGTGCCAGAACACAATATTCAGTAGTTTCGCAACGCTGCAACTTCGCTTCCTTGTGCGTCGGGTGTCCGCTAGAACACCCGCTACTTCCGTAACCGTTCGCGTTCTCGTCCGATTTCTAAATGAGTTTTCGGAATTGAATTCAGGAAATGCACAATTCGTTATGCAACCCGTGAAGAAGTCTCGCTCGCGTGTTGTACGAGCTTGTTCTTTTGCTGTTAGAATGTAACGTTTGGTTTATGGTTGTGAATTTACATATCTTAATATAATACAGTACGTACAGTATTAGTATAATTTAGCAAATTGAAATCCGTTTCAAAATAAAGACTTGATTTTATTTAGCAATTCATTTTATTCCCAATTTATTCAATATTTTCAACATAACTATACTATTTTGTGTGTTACGTAATATATCTGTACGTACATTTCGCTAAAACTGAACGGAGAAAGATTCTATTTTGTAGATAGACTAGCAGCATTTCGCCGGATTTGCTAGGCCTGAGGAGTTACAAAGTAAATACATAATAAAATAAAAATAAAGGGCGTAAAGAAACCAAAAAATAAATAGCCTAAAAAGGTACCTCAAATCACTTCCGCGTCGAATTATAGAAGTCTCGTATCGATACGAGAATCCATTTCATTTTATGTAGGAACAAGCATGACTTTTCAGAAGGTTTCTAGATGCTGATATGTGTATAACTGAAATACCGCTAACTGACTGACTGACTCGTCACAAGATATCCGTAACTATAGGTCGAATTGACTTGGGGCACAGTTACTCTTTTCGGCACGTAGACGCTCGCTAAGGGTTTTATGTAAATTCTATCAAGAAAAGAAATTTTATCTACCATCACATATAATGCTCCTGTCTACGCGTGCGGTGCTGGGGGAAAACTTCTAGTGTATATATATATTTGTGTCTAGAAATTTCCAAAAGGAGGATGAAGGCTTCCGTATCGACCTGCCGGCGTACCTGCGGACGGGGCAACACCGCGGCCAAATGAACGATCTCTCGCTATGCATTGTGTATTACAGCGAAAGATTGGAGCTGACTTCAGAGTGACGTATTTATGAAAACTCTATAATTCTATTGTTTCTCTTGACACATTATATTATAGGTAAAATGTTTTATTGTATTTTTTAGAAGCGAAACATTAGAGAAATATCATAATAGCTTCAGCTTCGCGATTTAATTTATGTTTTAGATGATACCATTTACAAATAATTTATGGATATTTGAGTTCTCAAACATTACTAACGGATTTTATAGTCCCGAAATATTTAAAATAAATTATTGTCACAGTTTTTGAGCCCACAAATATTTCCACTGGTCATTAGTACATTTGTTAGTCTTATTTTTATTTTTCTATATATATCTTAGTATATAACTAATGTAACGACATTAATCATAAAACTATCCGAATAAAGTGATTGCAAAAAAGGTCAGTCAGTATTGGTTATAACATAACTCGAAGCTTCCTATAATTACTTAACATTACGAAGAAATAAATTAATCTAAAAATACTTAATGAATTGAATAAAAATGTAGTACATATTTTTCACTATTTAACTTATTGCTGACAAGATCATGTTTAATGTTTTTTATATACTATAATAATAACTTTTTCTGAAATTACTTTTTTGTTTTAAAATTTACAGGTACAAATTGAAGTCATTACTCAGAACCCCGATCGTGCATTTCGCTCTTGACCTTGCATTTATTCTTGAAAGGTCTTCTACATAATCTGGATTATTAAGTATGCGATATTACTGCTCGTTGTGTCTATTTAGGATTGCTTTTGCAAAACCGGCTCCGTTCTTTATCTCACGGCCGCTGGCAATCACCGGAGGCGTCTCTTGCCAGTAATTGATACGTGATAAGCAAATCTTTATTATTGAATGGTTATATTGAAAAGAACATAATTAAATTAAAAACTTAAGTGCCACTAAAATTCTCTTGCTGAAAAAGTTGAGACATCATACGTGAAAGAAAATGTATTCTTAATTAAAATAAACAGATTTTTGCTTCTGCATAATCTATCTGCTAATAGATTTTTTTTAAGTAATAGGTACCTTTACTATAATCGCAATATTCTTAATACATTCGTCAAGAGCCTTGGATCATGGCACAGCGCTAAATTGGCAGTCCAATTAAAGTTTTAGCGCATTATATGAAGTTATATAGTTGCTTGTTAAACAAAAAAGTTGAGCTATTTTCTTTTGTTTACATTATCGTTTTAAAGTTGGAACTCGTCGAAGGCAAAAAAAATTAAAATTCTATCTATATTTGTCAAAAGTCGCAAAAATTATGCTATATAAATAATGCCACTACATTTTGAAATATTGTAAATAAAATATAAAATAATATCGACATTAGTTCACACTACGGTCCAATTTTATAAACAGTTTCACGATGATATTTAAATATAACTGTCATTAAAAATCCTATCTCTCTCTCTCTCTTCAACTACAACTCTCAGTTAAAGAGGAAGATAGAGGGGTCTCATTTAGGGGTCTCTTGTAGTCACTTGTAGAAATGTCATTTGTAATTTAGATGTGTATGTGTTATATTTTATGAG